>PVJI01011316.1:0-28239 GCA_004026765.1 Micronycteris hirsuta | reverse complement strand
TCTAAGGAATTTGTCCTCCTCAGAAGATGCCACTCTCCAAAGCACCGGCTCCTCCACAGACTAGAAAGAGGCTGAACTGAACACAGCACTGTGGTTACGCATTCTGTCTGTCTGTCTGTGTGGGGCGCACACACACTCTCACACTCTGTTTCCGGACTGATTTGGGGTGTCCGGCATTGCTCTCAGCCTGTCCCAGCGGCAGAGCCCAGGGGATAATGTTACTGCTGTCTCACAGATGCTCTGACAGGTACGCGTTCAGCATCCTCCCCAAGTTTCCTTGGGCATTTGACAGGGGAGGGTTTACTGCCTCTCTCAACCCATTGCCCAGAAAGGCACAGAATGAAGCCCAGCACCGACTCCAAGGCCTCTAGCAGCTTCTGTGAGAGCTCCTGCTCTGTGACTCAGTCCCACATCCCTCCCCAACCACTGCCACCGCCAGCTCCTAGCCCAGGCCCCACGTGCCGGCCAATGCCAGCACCACCGCACTGTGCTCAGAGGCCGCCCTGTCTGTCCCTGTAGGCACATGGGGCGCCGGGCCAGCAAGGCAGGCTCTTCCATCTCAGCTCCTGCCGAATTTCACTTAAGTCTTGACAGCCAAGTTCAAAGACATTCTTGAAGACACAGCTGTGGCAAAGGCAGGGGCCACAGCAGCCCCTCCTCAGGACTGATCAAGCACGTGCTTGCCACCCTCACGCGCCGCTTACCTTGCCAAACTGCTCGAAATATTGCTTTACGTCTTCCACCACCGTGTTCGCAGATAATCCGCCTACAAATATTTTCTTTGTTCTTGTGACCATCTGCAAGAAAGGACAAGAGCAGGACACAGGTTAACCAGGCTACCCACAGTGACGTCCGCCGTGGTGCGAAACAAGCCGCCCCCCACCTTTCTCTAGGAAGGCAGTTGCGGGCAGACTCAGGCTGCATGGAGCGGACCCTACAGGTGTCGCAGGTGCCAGAGAGTCCCTCTGGGCGTCTGAGGCCTGTGGGCCACAACCTGAAGGCTCAAGGGCCACACAGACCCAGAATGGACTGCAGAAGCTCTTTAGCCACAACGCGCAACTTCCTTCTGACATGCCAGCACAGAGAGAAAAGCCACAGGTCAACGCTATTTAAACCTAAGAGACATGAGCAAAACAGAACCGCATGCATAAAAATCTGCTGCCCAGAAAGCACCCACAAAAGCTGCCCATAAGAAAATCACACGTGATTCAAACATACGTGTGGACTGTCTACGCTGAGCGGTTCTACGTGCTGGTGTATATCTGCCAATAGGACTCACACGAAACCCACCCGCCAGGCTCAGCCCCCAGTCCTCCTTCCTCTCCATCGCTCACAACTCACCTTGCTTCTCCCTGCACTCAGTCAAGCCCAGCTAGCCTCCAGGTCTCCACACCTCTGTCCACATCGGCCCTTCTCCTTGGAATGCTTCTCCGTGTCTAAGTCTCAGTGGCAAACTGTGGCCACCTTCCAAGATCCAACGACCGTCTCCAGGATTCAGAATATCTACAGCGTCACCCCATCCAGAAGCTGTTCTTCCCTCTTTTGAATCCTACAACACTGCCCGTCAGCCTCTCACAGCGCTCACTACGCTCCCTTTCACCCAGTGCCGAAATCATCAACAGCCCTGTTTTCCTTAATTTCTCCCCCCGAAGGCAGGCTCCTGAGCCCTCTCGGCACCCCCACAGCACCAGCCAGGCCCTGTGGAGCCCAGGAATGCGTGGTGGGTGCAAAAACAAAGGAGTGTGGCCACACTTCCGAATCCCACCAGTTCCAAAGCAAAGGGAGAGAAAAAGCTCAATGCCATAAACTTTCAGGGCAGCAGAGACCAAATATCAACATGTAGGAGCCAAGGAGAAAAAAGAAAGTAAGTTTTACTCTGAAGACCTTTAGCCTGTGTGGCTTTTCTTTTTTAAGTCAAATAAAAAAAGTCAGAAACTCAGTGGGTGCAGGGTCTTCCCAGTTTGGTCGCATGTAATAAAAAACACACAATCCGGTCACAGCACATACAGATGCCAAACCGAAATGCTCTGTGTTGCAAGTACCTTACGCTGTTATTTGTCAATTATACCTTCGTAAAGCTGGGGAGAAATGTTCGATGAGAACACACGTACAAGGAAAAGCAGGATTGAAACCCAAAAATAAGGGAATAAGACAAATCTTGGAACGCATTTTTAAAAACCCACAACGTCACCTATGTCTATTATATGATTTGATACCAGAGACCCCAGTACAGGACCCAAGTGGGTGCCTGGATCACTGGTATCACCAAGGCTCCGAACCACTTTGCTGAGAGAAAAAAACCAACCCACCCACCTCCAACAGGACAGCCTCAACCGAGGGACACCTGGGGGCACCGTGGTTACCGGGAGGCCCTGCTGCGGAGGGCAAAAGGCCCTAGACACCTGCCTCTGGGTTTCGGTCTGGGTGGGGCCCTGGACAGGGCCCACCCTGAGCCCCGGGTTCTGCCCTCTGCACGGCGAAGTCCCGCCCCGGAGCTCCAGGTCCCACCTGCCCCCGAAGGCTCCTGAATCTACAAGCACAAGCACGAAGGCCACGAAGGCGGAGGTGGCTTCAAGAGCTCCCGCTGTAGTTTAGTGGCTCCCGGAGGGGACATGTGCCAGCGCAGCCTGCTGACTGAGCCCGAGCTGGAATATCCTTGGGAAATAATGGACTTCCTGCACTATTTTCAGAGGACACGGCCCTGGCAGCTTCCTGTCGACTGGAAGTGGTTTGTACTTGCGTTCAATGCTGTGATTTCCTGGGTTTCGTCTCTTCCAGATGAACGGGAGGTTAGATGAGATCACACACGTGAGGATATTCTGTGATGATCCCACCCGCGTCCACACCATGAAGCTCCAAGAACCTCTCATGAAGAGGTGTCATCTTACTCTGCACATTGTGCATCTCAGTTCTTATCCGTTCCATAATCCTCCCTGGTGGACAAGGTCACCTCACAGTGAACCGCCAGCAGGCCCTCTCCGGATTTCCATCTCTCCCCACGGTCACTAATCACCAGGTTTTACTAACCTAACTTTCCTCATGTGTTCATTCAACAAATATATTAAGTGCTGCTAGGTGTTGGACCTTACCCTCTAATGCAATATGGAATTTAATCCACTATAAAAAGGAGAGACAATAATTAGCCTACCACACAAGGTTCCTACTAGAAATAAATTAAATAACATACGCCAAAGTGCCTAGTGGGACACCAGGTAGATGCTAAATAAATGGCCACGGTAACCGAATCCTAACTCTGTTGCTAAATTTATCCTTCAGGCTCAGGATGCACGCCCAGCAGAAAGACACCTTGCACAGAAAACCCTGACACCTCTCCCCTTATTGCTCCGCCCCTTCCCACTGCCATCTCAGAAACAAGCCCCTGCACTCCACATGCTTTCAGACGGGCAAAGCCTCCCAACAGTTTCATTTTACATTTCTCATTCCTCGTTTTTCACCCCAGCCGAGTAATTAGAGATCTATAAAGGAAACCCTAATATGATCCACAAACACACCCAAGTGGAGTTTTCGACTTAAACTCAGCAGAGGCGTTCTAGAAAACGAACCCCATGGTCTCACTTACACATTGGTTGGAGCCAGGTGGGTACAGAGCAGGCCTTATTTATATTCCAAATGTTCACGTGGACTCAGAAATTAAACGACCAATGTGCCTTCCCCAGCAACTGGTGACATGCAGCTCTTACACCCTCCACAGTTGCCTTATAGCCATAAACTTGCCAAGTCGGAGCCCTAAACACTGGGGCAGACACTCCGCCGTAAATACACAGTCCTAAAAAGGTATTTAAAACACTTTTTAAAAAATAGATAGAAGAAGCAAGAGGATGAGAAATCCCAGGCCCCAGACAAGGGGCCAAAGTGTCCAAGTTACTAAAACATCCTCTCCAGGAACCAGCTCTGATACAGGGATGCGCCCCACTCTTCAGCAAACACTGAAGGAAACCGGTTTAATCAAAGCCTTCCAGACGTGAGAAGATGGGCAACACTTGGTTAGCTGCTCACCGATGACTGGGTTGCAGGAGAGGGGAGCACGGCGGGGGGGCGATGGCACTCAGCTCGGGCACCTCGCCTGCCTCGGGCGTGCTAGGGAGAAAGAGGAGTGATTTCCTTTGGGAATCCTGATGCATGCATCACTGCTAAATGGACTGTGGACTGCTTGAGGATTTGCATTCTGAAGAGGGACTCGGGAAGCAGGCAGAGGACTCTAGAATCATTCCCTTGCATCTCCATGGCTTCTGAGGAGGGCAGGGCGGGAAGGAGACAGGGCTGGGGTGTTTGTCAGGCTCTCAGGGGGACTGCATGGAGGTCCGCAAATTCTCATCAATGGTATTCAAATTTCTGTGCACGTGCATGCATGTGAATCCGTGTCTGTGTATTTGGCGGCAACTCCCTATTCCCAGTGCTTGAGTCTTGGCTTCCATTGGCCCCAGCAGCCACCTGGCACCCCCAGAACTTTAACTTTCTTCTGATCTTGGACACAGTGAGCAAGCTACCCACTGGCCCCTGGCTCTACAGTCTTCGCATGGTAACAAGTCTTCTCCACCCACAAGGCAGAGAGACACCTGTGTCTTCTTCCTGTGTCAGGCCCATCGGGTAACTGTTTCCTAACCCACAGCGTTCGTACCCCTGCAGCACTTAACCACACGAGGTGCGGGGAAGCCAGCCGCCGCTGCACATCAGCCTACACGGCACCCAGGGTGCACCTGGATGACAATGGCCAGAGAGAGCTCAGCCCAAAAGTCCATTAGGAAACTGATCTTAAATTTCCTTCACTGTGAGTTTTCAGTGGAGGGGTTGCAGAAGACACTTTGGCACGTGTGTGCTTTCCACTCTTAAGAGATACTAGTACCCACCCAGGAGCCCTGCACAGCTTGGGGGGGGGGCAACCCCCCCTCAGCAGATGCCCTCCTTTTATGGTGTAGCACGGCACTCTGGGAAGTGGGGTGTGTGTGTGTGTGTGTGTGTGTCTCTCTCTCTCTCTCTCACATGCAGGGGAGCGGGGAGTGTTCAGACGCTCGCAGCTCCATGCTGCAAAGTCTTGCATCTAGACCTGTAATTTAACTAAACATCACTGCTCTCCACAAACCCCTTGGCTCCACAAAGAAAACCCCAGCACCATTCCAGTTCGGAAAATTGCTGTTTACACGTAAAAACTGGCCAAAGCCAGCTGCTGACTGGAGCTGTGAAGAACACTCCACCTTCCTGCCACTAACCAGACAATGGGCTTTATTTTTTTTTAGTTTCACAAATTCCCTTTTAAAAAATATGTCACCAACTCAAACGGTCACTCCGACTGGGGCCATTGGTTGTATTTTTATAAAACAGGACAAAGCGGGGTACGTGCGTGTTCAAATCGGAGAGTGGGGTGGGGGTGTGGTGAGGAGAAAAACTACACTTGAGAATGAGATTGGAGCACTGGCCCCCAAATATTAGTTGTCACACGAGAAAACAACAGTGAGTGTTTCCTAATCCTGACAAATGCCTGGGAAGGCAGAATATGGCTCTGGGGAGCCTTCAGTGGGTATGAGAGAGGTCTGGAGAAATTAAGTCAACTCCTGCTATCACCGTCTTCCTGGAAAGAGTTCAAATTCCCCTGGTGAAGTAAAAAAAAGAGCCACGATGCCTGCCCAGGAACATAGGCTCACCAACAGGCGCTCTTGCCTCTGCGGGAACCCCGAGGTGAGAGAACCCAGAACCCAGATGTCAGACTCCTGGCGCTGGGTGGGCTCCTGCAAACCTGGCCGTCCCTCCCCCTGGCACAGACGGAAAATCAGGTCCAGTGGGACAACACACGTGACAGCTAAAGCTGAGGCGAGTGCCGAGGGAGAACGGACAAACTGGCGGATACCACGCAATTTCATCCCAGGTCCTGAACTTCGTGGGCACTTGGTTGTCCTGTGTCACGCTGCATTTGAGAATTGAGCCTAACCTTTTTGTGTAGCAAAAAAGCTCTATCAGCACTGATGGAGGTCACAGCAGTCCTGAACTCCAAGGCCCCACTCCCTAGGGTGTTTCTTCCAAGGGGCCTATCTCTAAAATTCCTAAGTTTCCCCGGTACCTTTGTCATCCTTCTCTCCTCCCCCTAAGCTACCATCTTGCTGCCACCACCACGTCTGAGTCCAGTGGCAAAACTCACTTGGCAAACAAAACCGGAATATGGGTCAGGTACAGGGGATCTTCTCCAAAGGTTTCTGGGATCACGGGTGGAAGAAAAGAGACTGCGGTGAGTTGACGGCGGTCCCTGCCAATACTCATGTCCACCTGGAACCTCAGAATGTGATTTCACCTGAAAAGAGGGTCTTTGCAGATGTAATTAATAAACTATCTTGAGAGGAAACCACCCTGGACAAAGGGTGGGCCCTAAATCCAATGACCGGCGTCCTTATAAGAAGAGAAAAGGGGACACCAAGAAGCAGTGCACACAAAGACGGAAGGAGACTGGGACAATGTGTATACAAACCAAGGGACGCCAAGAACTGCCGGCAGCTACCAGTAGGTGGGATGGAGGCGTGAGACGAAGGCTCAGGACGGGGACCCCCTCAGAGCCTCCACCTCGTTTCAGACTGCAGACTGACGCAGGGTCCGAGCGCCCGTCTCTGATGTCAACACCAGCCGGTGTGCACTCACTTGTACGGCAGCCCTTGGGGACTAACACAGAGCCCTGCTACGGGGATGCCCCAAGTCACCATGGCCTCCGCCTCACGTTTTCTTGGTGACAGTGGACTGAGTCCACAGGGAAGTCCTCCCCTGACCACGAGCAGGAGAATGTTATGCCCACACGTGACAATCTGAACCCGTCCTCCGGAGGCTGGCAGGTCACACTCATCACTGCGCCCCCACGATGGCAGAGGTCACAGGGACAAGGTAAAGGGAGACCAGGTGGGAGGTGAGGGAATATGGAGAACAAGGCCAGCTCTACACAGAAGCGACCCAAACGCTGCCCAGGGGTCTGCACTCCTCCGATAAAATGCATCAGACAAGTCGGGCCAGCGCCTGCATACAGGCGGGTGCCTGCCTAACAACATCCAGCAGACTGAGGAAGGTCCCTGTCCTCTGTAGAAAACCCCAGCACCCGTGTCTCCTTCAGGCTCAACATGCTCTGCCCGCGCCGCGGGCCCACAGTGGGCAGGCCCGGGGCTGTGCCTTCCTCACGAGCTGCTTCCTCAGGCCTCATGTCAGCTGCTGGGCAGGTCTCAGCCTCTCTTCTACAGTCAGGGAAACGAGGACCAGAGAAGTTAAGAGTCCAAACTCACACAGCACTAGGGATGACAAAAACGGAGAGTCAAAATCTTGCCCTTTCGCCCCAGCTGGTGTGGCTCAGTAGACTGAGTGCAGGCCTGCAAACCAAAGAGTCACTGGTTCAGTTCCCAGCCAGGGCGCATGTTTGGGTTGCGGGCCAGGTCCCCGGTTGGGGATGTAAGGGAGGCAAGTGGTTGGTGTGTCTCTCACACATCGATGTTTCTCTCCCTCTTTATCCCTCCCTTCCCATCTCTAAAAATAAAAAAATAAAAATCTAAAAAAAAAAAAAGAAAAAATATTGCCTGTTCTATTCACCAAAGCCTTCTACACCTGCATTTGCAACCGGGGCGTCCTCTGTCCTCTGAGCAGAAAGGCACAATTGGGGAAGGGAGAGATGAGAGGGCACCAAGAAGAGCAAGCCCAACTCTGCCCTTTTCAATTTTGAAACCAAGAGGCCAAAGGACAGACCGGACACCACAGAAACAGCCTGGAAGTTCCCCCGACGATTAAACACAGGGTTATCAGATGACCCAGCAATTCCACTCTTAGCATGAACCCAAGGGAAACTGAAACGGGTGTCTGCCCAAAACCTTCCGCACACAATCTTCTCAGCGGCATTTCTCATGATGGGCAACAAGGGGACCCCAGATGTCCATCGATGGGTGAACGGATATAGTACACATGATGTATCCGCACACAGAATGTTCATCAGCCACAAAAGGGAATGCAGTATAGACACATACCACAACATGACTGCACCTTGAACACATTATGTAAAGCGGAAGAAGCCAGCCACAAAAGACTGTATTATATCATATGATTCCATTCATTTGAAAGTTCCTAATAGGGAAATATATAGAGGCAGAAAGCACATTAGTGGTTGCTTAGGGCTGGAGGAGAGGAAGGGGGCATAATGGCTAAGGTGCATGGGTTTCTTTCTTTTTTTAACTGCTGTTCAGTTAGAGTTGTCCCAACTTCTCCCCTGGTGCTCTCCCCTACCCTCACAGTCAATCCCCACCCTGCTGTCCACGTCCACGGGTGCTTTATACATGTTCCGTGACTAGACCCTCCCCTTCTTCCCGTTATCCCTCTACCCCTTCCCCTCTAGTCACTGTCAGTTTGTTCCTTATTTCCATGTCTCTGGTTCTATCTTGCTCTTTTTTTTTTTAAAGATTTTATTTATTTATTCTTAGAGAGAGGGGAAGGGAGGGAGAAAGAGAGGGAGAGAAACAGCAATGTATGGTTGCCTCTCACATGGCCCTCACTGGGGACCCGACCTGCAACCCAGGCATGTGCCCTGACTGGGAATCGAACCTGGACCCCTTGGTTTCCAGCCCGCGCTCAATCCACTGAGCTACACTAGCCAGGGCTCATTTGTTTTGTTGATTAGGTTCCACTTACAGGTGAGATCATATGGTATTTGTCTTTCGCCTCCTGGCTTATTTCACTCAGCATAATGCTCCCCAGTTCCATCCATGCTGTTGCAAAGGGTAGGAGCTCCTTCTTTCTTTCTGCTGTGGAGTACTCCATTGTGTAAATGTACCACAGTTTTTTGATCCACTCATTTACTGGTGGGCACTTAGGCTGTTTCTAGCACTTGGCTATTGTAAAGTGCGCTGCTATGAACCTTGGGGTGCATAGGTTCTTTGAATTGGTGATTCAGGGTTCTTGGTGTATAATTCCTACAGTGGGATCACTGGATTAAAGGTCAGTTCCATTTTTAGTTTTCTGAGGAAATTCCATACTGTTTTCCACAGAAGCTGCACCAGTCTGCATTCCCACCAACAGTGCAGTAGGGCCTCCCTTTTCTCCACATCCTCACCAGCACTTGTTTGTTGATTTATTAACACATTGTATGCAGGGAGCTTTTATCGCAAGCTAACAGGTGGAGCGGGCCATTTTTGCTAATGTTTTGTGTAAATGGCAACATTCAGTAAAATTACGATAACTCTAGTTTTACATATTTTTTTCAATGAAACTTTTTGTGATTTACTATAAAATGTATACTGAATTATTTTTCTTAAATTTTAAACAGACAAATACTGGAAAAATCACTGGAAATTGAAATAAAAGTAATAAAATATGTAAAAATTCCAATTTATTGAAAATATTTTGAAAAAAGTACGTAAATGTGTAAAAAAAGAAAGAATGAAGTTTTCTTTCTTAAACTTCATTGTAAAAAAAGAAGAATGAAGTTTTAGTAGTGTTTTTTTATATGATAATCATTAAAACAGACATACATACATAATTCACCATTGTCTGTGTTAAAGAGACCCAAATTTTGTCCTTTGGAATCCATATATCTGCATGTTAGCATCCCTTTAGAGCAATAAAAAAGTATAAAAATAAACGTTTTTATCCATTAGCTGCATTCTACCGCTAGTCTACAAAACACGTATTTATACGTGTCCCACACTCCACTACTGGTCAACGTAAAACATGTAAGTACGTTTCCCAAATACAATGTGTTAATAAGCACCACTCTGACTGGTGGTAAGTGGTATCTCATTGTGGACTGAATTTGCATCTCTCTGTCCTAGCGATGTGGAGCATCCTCTCACGTCCACAGGCGCTCTGCCTGTCCTCGGCAAGGGTTTCTCCCTGAGGGATGAAGTGCTCTAGCACTGACTGTGGTGCCGAGCGCACACATCTGGGAGTATTCTAGAAACCCTTTAACTATATATGCTTCAAACGAATAAATTATATGCCATGTGAATTATATCTCAATAAAGCTTTTTCTTTAAAAAAGTAACAAGCCGAAAAGATCCCTAAGTTGAGAGTCTGAATGCAAATGGGGCTTAAAATAAACCCAAGCGCCCAGCACAGTGCGCTCCTGGCCGCTTCCTCCGCCAGCCAGTCCATGCGCCTCGATTCACCCGCGCCTGACCCCTGGACAGAGGGGGAGCAGTGTCTGATGTTGCCAATTGCAGAAATTAATTTAACTTCAGAGGGAACTAATTACAGATAAAACCCCAAATGTTGTTCAGAGCGCTCTCGCCCCATCTATAGCTATTAGCCAGAGAGCGCAAGGGTTCAGGCTACACTTTGGCAGTCCCTCCAAACCTTTTTAAAATTGGAAGGAAAAAAAAATAGCCTTCCTCTATATGAGGCTAGAATATAATTTCCACATAATTACCGGACAAAGTCAGGTTACAGCATTACGTCTGGTTAAAACAACAGTGACTCGCCGACAGGTGAAGCTGATCTTGTAATGAAATGATCGGGCCGCTTCAGCAGGGAGCTCAGACCCCCGTCCTCATGGCTGAGCCCTCTGCCTGGCTCCCTCCTAGGCTAATTTAAAAAATACTACTTCCTATCACCCTTGGGGGAAAAGTTGCAGCCGGCAAGGCCGACCCGTCCGCAGATTGCTATCAGGGAGTAATATCCTAGACTCTGCCACGCAGGCTGGGGGCTGGGGGAGGTAACAGAAAAAGGTGCAGAGATGGAGTGTTGCCTTGGAAAGCACAGGAAATTAAGGATCATGACCCACGCATCAAATGATACTGAGCGAGGTGGCTGGCTGGCCGTCAGCCCCATCGCGGGCCTGAGCTGCTCTGCAGCCACAGGTAATTTGCCCATCATTCCATCCTTCTCGGAGCCCCCGCTCCCCGTACTTGCCACAGATGAGTTGCACTCACTCTGAGAAAGGCCCCACAGACTCACCAGTATTCAAACGATTGCCAATCTGTAGATGCAATTAAAGCCCATAATCTTTACAGCAGCAGTATTAAGCAAAATTAAGAAAGTACACTTTATTGTTGCTCAATGGGCCAGTAAGCCGTGCATTTGTGCACATGAAAGAGGTGCCTCTGAAGCCCCAGCAAGGGAAAGGCAGCCAAGGCAGATTCTTTAAAAACCTCAGTTTTTTAACTGAGATGGGAAAGGAGGGCCAGACAGGATGGCGGGCTGGTGTGTACTCAGTTCCTTCCATCTGTGCCGGTCACTCCAGCCATGGCAGCCGGAATCGCCCACCCACGGTGGAATTCTTCTAAAGACACAGAGGGTGACTCATGGTGAGGGGCAGGACCCTAGAAACAGTGATAAGGATGGGCTTGGGCCCCCCAGTTAAAGCATCGGTCCAACATAACATGATTCTGTCTTACAGAAACGATCCAAGTGAAAGAACAAGAAGTTTAAAATATCTGCTCTCTGTCCACGTGGTTTTGCATCTTCAAGCCCCTCTGTGTATACTGAGACGTGCCGATACTAAATAGCCATGGTTGATCAGATGAGGTTAGGTCAAGTCTCTTATCACTTCTGGGCTTCACTTTTCCCCTCTGAAATATGGTCACAGACCCTGATCTGACTCAGGCAGACAGCAAATGTGAAGTTATTGCCCCAAGAACACAACCCCTATGGGGTCCCTGTACCCGGGAGCACAGGCGCCGAGGAAAACCAAGCCCGGAGCCCGCACCTCCTACACCAACGTTCCTGACAGCTTCTCCGCCCCCTCGCTGAGTCCCCCCAATGCCCATGCCCAGGCCGAGAGGTGTCTGAGGCCCTTCTCACAGGCCCTGGTCCGGGAAACTGAAGCCCGGCCGTGTGCAGGCCTTGGGGTTTATGAACACACAGCGATGGTGAAGAGTTGCGAACACTCCTCCCTACCTCCCCAACTGCACTCTCCCTAAACCATTTCAGGTCGCCTGGGGAGTGACTGCCAGAGAGACGCTTCCCACGCCAAAGTTAAGTGTTTCAAAGAGCCTGAACTCAATACCCCCTCCTTTTCCTGCCATCCTGGAGGGCCCCTGCATTCCCCATACGACGTGAGGACACCTCAAGGGCTGGCTGAGAAGCCACGTCAGAAAGGTCGGGCATAGGCCCTTGGATAAGGAAAACCCAGCTTTGGGGGGCACCGCTGTATCCCGAAGACTGCCCACGAGACGACTTCTAGAGCCCGCCCCTCTGTAAACTGGGCGCCACCTGCGAGATGAGGCACCCTGCCCTCAGCAACAACGAAATGGCTCCCGAAAGGAGAGAGGTTAAAAACTGCTGGTAGGCAGGCTCTGAGGCCAAGGCGCCCCATCCCCCAAGCCCTCCAGTTGATTTCATGAAAAGAGCGAAATGGCAGCCTTAACACTTAGCCTTGATTACCTCCATTAACATATTTTAGATGCACATGGCAATCAGTTCTTGATGAGCAAGTTTTACCTAATCCGTGGAGCTCAGCCAGGCTTCAGGTTCACTGACGCTCCCACGGTGCATCGGTGCACAAGCCTGCCTGCACCTCAGAATCACCTGGGGAGTCATTAAAACCTGACGCCAGGCCCCACCCTCAGGGAGTCTGATTTCATTGGTCCACGGAGAGGCCCGGGCAGCAGTATTTTTTAAACATTCCCCCAGAAGATTCTAATGTGCAATCAGGGCTCTAACTTCTGCTGTCCTGAGGGAGAAAAAGTGGGGGGATGGAGACCTCAACAAAGCAAGGATTCTTTTTCATTATTATCATACTGAACATGAGAAGGGAAAAAAGCAACAGAAGGGTGGAGGAGCCTGGGACTTGAACCCAAAGCACTAGGACTGAGTCCCAGCTCAGCCACTTCCCTAGCTGTGTCATTTTAGGAGAGTCGTGTAAAGTGGGGGCAATACCTGTATGTCACAGAGCTACTATAAGCATCACAGAGATAAGTATGTAAAAGTGCCTAGCACACAGTAGGTGCTCGAAAGATGTGCTGAATCCAAGAAGAGCAAAAATGATGATCAAGAGGGTAAGAGAAGATAAATGCAGAGGAGTCTGGTGGCAACCCATACACATGCATTCATTCTCTCATCAAACATGTTTTCAGGGCCTACTAGGTGCCAAGCCCTCTGGATGTTTAAGTGGAATAAGACCTGGTTTCTGTATCCAAGGTGCTTACAGTCAAGTAAAAAGCTGCTGTTGTAGCATGGTGGGGTTTGAGGGTACAGGGCTGGGCATGACTTCAAGGGGGGCTTGGAGGTCAGCAGGGGGCAGCGAGGAAAGAAGTGGAGAAGAGCCTCCCTGGCAGAGGCCACAGTGTCAGCAACCATTGCTGAAGGGCTGCAGGGGGATCTGAAAGACTACAGCACGGGGTGTCGATGGGACGCAAGGAGGTGAGGGGCTGGGCAGGGAGGCCATGCCAGGGAGGCAAGGGAAACCTCCACAGGGTTTAAACAGGGGGGCGACTCTTCAATCAGGCCATTAAAGAGAAAAGCAGGGCCCAGGGGGTGGTAGGAGGGGGCGGAATGGGTTGCCTTAAACTTAATGTCAGCAAAGAAGCACAGGCAAGAGTGGCATCAAAAGCATGAACCAGGAAGAAGGTACCCAGACCCTAGTGACCAGTGTGTGGCCTGGTGTCAGCTCCCCCATCAGAAGGTCCCTCCCTGCTCTGCCATTCTACTGTTCCAGAAACATCCATGGGGCGGGAGGAAAGGTGGGAGCAGGCTGGCAAGGCATAAGGAGAGATAAGCACATTGCATCCTTGGCGTGGTCGTCTTTGGAAATACTCAGCCATCTGTTAGGTCATAAATTTCATCTGTCAAAAAAAAAAGTCACCCCACCCCACCCCCAAGCACGGTCTGGCCCCCTGCCACGAGCAACTTCCTTTGAGGGAAAAGAGGGACCCAAAGGAGTGTTTGCAGTGCAAGAGGGAAGCTAAGGTAATCACGAGCAAGTCTCTCCACCTTTTATTAAACGTCTCACTTCTCAAGAGGCGGAAGGTAATCTTTCTAAACCCAAAAGGGCCTGGAAGGCTGGAAATTCTGGAGGTGAGAGGCCCAGGTTCCAACCCCAGCTCTGAAGCTGGAAGGAGAAAGAGGAAGAACTTAGGAATCTCAATTCTGTCACACATACACTAGGTGACCCTGGCAAATGACTGAACATCTCTGAACTTGAGCTTCTCCCTCTGCAAAATGGGATTAAAAGGGCTGACACATGAGATTCCTAGCACAGAGCTGGAATGACAGCCACCCAGAGTTCCTCTTCTTCCTCCTCATCACATTCCCCGCCCCACCTGAGACTTTGCCCAGACGTTTGGCTGTGAATGGGGATCAAACCTTCCCTGCCTGCCCTGCAGACCAAACAACAGAAGGAAAAACACTTGGAAAAGGCATGAAGCACACTCTGTAAATTAAACGACTAACTGTTATCAAATCTACTGATTATTATCGATTCTACTGGTTGTTATCAATTCTACTTCCCTCAGATTTCTTGGATACCACCCAGATGCAGCCCGCCCCCAGGCGTGGTACTGGGCAACCACAGTATCAGGGTTGAAGACGCTCCAGGAAAAAGGATGCTATCTCAGTGCAAAGCAGTGTTTTTTACCTACCTTAGCCTAGGCAGCCCCTTACCCTATGTAACAGATTGTTCCGAGTGAGAAAGGTTATTCTCTAAAAAAGATGAAGCTGCCCATGCCTCAGAGGTAGAGTATCTCTGCTCCTCCAATATCCTAACACGTCGGTGCTCTCCTCATGCCAGTAATACATTTCTATAAATTGTCACATAAAAGAAAACTTTATTTTCCGCAGGGATCAACAGGGGGGGAATGAAACAACAGTCACAGCAAAAACGTCACCAATCAAACAGAACGTGGGCTCCCAGGAACTTGACTAAATGTGTAATGTTACAGACGTGTTATAGCCACAATGTCTGTTCTACTGAAAACATGTGCGCTAGGCCACCAAACGTGGAAAGGAGAGAGAGAAAAGATATGTTTTCCAACGCGCCCAACCCAGCTAACTGGTCTGGGCTGGCTGTTCATTGAGGCAAAGAGGTGACTGGGGACCCGTAGCTGTCGGTGGAAGCATGAAGGGTTCGTCTCGTAGTTCTCTCTGGAGGGCTGTCAAATCGGCCACACAGCCCAGCAAACAGCGCACGGTCTCTCCGAAGGGCACTTCTGCCTGCCAGACCAGGATCTTCTGTGGGGAAACCGCCCTGCACCTGGCAAGTGCTTAATAAAGCCTAGTTCCCTTTCCTCAAGGAAGAAAACTATGCCCAGTTAAACCTCATTTGTCCAACCACGCTCATTAATCCCTCCAGAAACATGGGTTCAATGCCTGCGATGCACAAGGTACTGAGTGAGGGATTCAGCCTAATCAGCCATAGTTAGGAAGCCCCCCATGCCCCCAGAGTGGAAGCCTCATAAGGGAGGGGCATGATCAGCTCACCCCTCCCCCACAGGGTGGAAGCTTCATAAAAGTAAGGACATTTGTCTATTTTGTTCACCATTGTACTCATAGCATCTAGAAGAACGCCTGGCACGCAGTAGGCACTCAATCAGCATGAGCTGAATGAGTGCAAGAGTATTTCCTGCTCTGAATTATCCAGTTTGGGGATGATTCAAAGGCCCCAGGCACCCTCCTTGGCTCCTCTCCTTCCCCTGGGGTAACTCCACGCAGCCCCTGTTGCTAGGCAGACGTAAGCACGAACAGGACAGAAGGCCTGGTTCCTGAGAAGAACAGCTGGCCAAAGTTCTGCTGGAGGGCCACAGAGCGCAGACACAGCAATGCAAACGGAAGGTCCTGTTGGGCGGAGCCAGACCAACCTTCCCTTCCTGCCTGGACAAACGCAGCTGGTGATTTGGTGGAGGCATCCTCACATACAAAGAGAGCAAGTGGTGACTCTTGGCAAGAAAGTACTTGAAAGGTCCAGTGAAACAGGGAGGGGTCTGAAACCTCTGGCCATCACAGATTCAGTGACAATGCCCAGGATCTGTATCACCTGCCCCTGATTAATGTCACAGGACATCAAACATTAATGTCTACCTAGTCTCCACCAGGATGCCGGAGCCCAAACTAAAAGATTTCGTTCTCTACCCTTAAAGATCGCACAGGGGCCTGACAAAACACAAAACGGCAACAGTATACAAAACAGACAGAAGGAAATCCGATGAACTGTCAGGATAGTCAGAGAAGCCTTCGAGGAGGAGATGCCTAACTAGGGTTTTAAAGGATGAACAGGAGTTTTCTCGGAAGACAAGAAAGGGCAGGTAGAGTCATAATGGCATGAAATACCATTGTTTATTTCAGGCCCAACATCTGGGACAGCTGGAAACCAAGTAGAAGGGATGGTTTGATGGAAAATAAGGAAGGAGGCAAGGGTCAGACCCCAAAGAGTCTTGCAGACCATAACCAGGGAGGCTGGATTTCATCCTTTAAACAAGGGGTAAACGATTTTAAGCAGAGAAAAAACATGACCAGGTTTGTGTTTTAGATAAGTCACTCTGTAGACAGTGTGTGACAGTTAGAAGCTTATCATAATAGTCCAAGATGAAGGGGGCACTGAACTAAAGCAAGGATCTTTTGCATAACAAAGCAGGAAAAGATTTAAGAGCGAGCAGGAGACAAAATGTTCAGCACTGGCTAAATGGCCAGAAGCAGAGATGAGGGAGAGGAAGGAGTTTCAAATTTCCTGGGTGGCTGAATCAACAGCGTTGTCACCAACTGAGATAAGGAATGCAAGAGACGCAGGTTTGCAGAGGAACGATAAAAGTTCAGTCTGGGTACCCTAAAGGTGCGTGGGACCATGTGTGCATCTGTTCTGAAGCTCAGGAGAAAGATCAGGACAGATGACCCAGACTGAATTTACCAACGTCTAGGCAGCTACTAAAGTGGGTAAGATGAGAGGGTAAAGTAACAGCAGGGACAACGAGGACAGGATAGGGAGGAATCCCAACATCTCTTGGAAACCCAAAGTGACAGCCAAAAAACCTGGAGAAAGCCAGAAAAGACTGTGACCAACTATGGCATATAGCCCCTTGTTCTATGCCCGTTCCCTTGAATTCAAGTAAGCTTGTGACTGCTTCAACCAATGGAGTGTAGCAGAAGGGTGTTATGTGACTCCCAAGGCTGGGTCATAAAAAGTACTGGAGCTTCTAGCTTGGTTCTTTAGAACAATCATAATTGGAGCCCTGAACCACCAAGTAACAAGTCCCACTACCCCGCGGCCACCATGTTGTAAGGAAGCCCAGCTACCCGGACAGACCACATGTCGGAGTTCCCTTCTTTGAGCCATCCCTGCCCAAGCACCAGGCATATGAGTAACCCTTTCGATGCCTGCAGTCCTTTGCCATTGAGTTACCATCAAGATTGCAACTCTTTCCAGCTGAGGCCCTAAACGTGGTGAAGCAGAAACCAGCTGTGTCTGCTCTGCCCTGTTCAAATTCCTGACCCAGTGACGCTCAAGTTCGGGCATTTCAAATGGGAGGGAACGGTCAGCGGTGTCCAACAACATAAAGATGGTTAGAAAGGTAAGGAGGAACCCATTCTCAGCGCCCTTGGATCCAGACGTCAGCCACACACTTTCCGTGACCGATCTTGGTACCTGCAAGACCAACATCTGCGTGCAGCTCATCAGCGAACTCCAAGCTGCCCCCGAGCCGCTATGCCAGACTGGCCCGGGGGTGCGCCAGGCCCTGGCAGCCTGTGGTTAGTTGTGAGTCTTCATCTGGGGGGAAAACCTTACTGTGCTGGCAACTGACACTGAAGATGCGCCCGTGAACATGATAACCGCCCTGCGGCACGCCACCATATGCTTGCTGTGGTCAACTTGGCCCTTAGGAACATCAAAGTCTAAAAATGTCAGGGGTTTTTTCTGGAGAGAAATCAGCTTTTTTCCCCAGGCAGTGACACCCAATACATCTAATGCAATCATCACTGTCAATATCAGTAGTGCCAAGCCACCGTAAGACAAGCTAACAAGCAATCTGTTTTAAAAGCCCGTTCTTGCCCTTGGCCAAAGGTACCCCTCTCTTCCTGTGTGAAATGTGGATTTCTAATACTCAGGATCCATCTGAAACTATGATCGCCTTGCACAGTTTTTCTGCAAGCAGCATTGGCAGCTCCGGGCGGCTCACTTCCTGTCCAGCCGTCTAGTTTCTGGGTCTCCACACTTACTGGGAAGTGTGGCATTCCTGTCCCTAGCCCCAAATCCTGTCCCTCTAAAGGGCTGCTTGGTCTTCCAGTCTGTTCCTGTTACTCACAAGCCCTGGCTCTCCTAAACCTCCTCTGTGTGCCAGAGATGATCCAGTTCAAAGGAATGTGTTAAAACACAGGAATGGAGCCACCTGGGACCCCGCGGAGCACTCAGTGTGCACAGAGACCGGCAGATGAAACAAGAGCCAGTGGTACAATTAGCCCAGACTTGATCTTATCAGACCTTTTCTTTTGCAAAATCTCATCAAAGATTTGGCTTAGTTTTAGCTGTCCCTTAATCAACACAATTTCTGAGCAGCTACTTGGAATGAAACCCTGTGGGAAGAGAAATGAAAAGTATTAACAGGGACCACTGTCCCAGGGGTGGGGCCGGGGGGCTGATAGTTTCAGCAGGAAGACAGGACCTCTGCCGAGACATCGAGTTTTCAAGGTTTCGGCCTTTGTTACCAGGTTCCAAACCACTGCCGCAGCGTTGCTTCCTGTACGTCCCTCCACGCTGTGCGCTCCAGTCACACGAATGAACGAATGAATGAATGAACGAATGAACGAACGAACGAACATGCTACAGCATTCCCGTCTCTCCCTTCAGTCACCAGCAACAACTCCTCTCTCTATACCTGCAGAGGGTGCAAACTGTTCCTGAGCAGCGACGCTTGATTTCATTCTGCCTCCCATTATCACTGGGTATTTACCTATTAGATTCAAATTCCTTGCAGGAAGAGACCATGTTTATTCATCTTTGTATCCCCCAAAGCATTGGTGGTGCTCAAGTATACAATCTACTGAATCTAACTTAAAAATCAAATTGCATGGAAAATAGGCAAAGAACACGCAACTAATATAACTATATACCCGAGTGACTGCCTTTTCCTTCCTCATTCCTTATGAAGCTCGTCATGTGTGCAGAGCACAGCGCAAGGGCTTCTGAAAATATCAAGATAATTAAGATACACACGTACAATGTCCCCATATGACAGCTACTGGCCACCTGTGGCTACTTAAACTTAAATTAATTGCCACTAACAATTCAGTTCCTCAGTCACACTAGCCCCATTTCAAATGCTCATTCACCACATGCACTGGCCAGCACAGCACATATATTTCCATTGTCACAGGAAGTTCACCTCGACAGCAGTGACATCGACAGTCCTTGCCCTCAACGTCTAACCTTCGAGGGGGGCACATGGGACAGGAACGAGAAGGACCAGGCGTCGGGGAAGCAGCAAAAGGCTGGGGGCTGAAAGGCGGCAGGTGTCACTCCCTGCGGGCAAGGAAGCAAGCGGGAGAGGCCTCAAAGCCGGGGCTGAGATATTCGAGAGGACCCTCTTAAGAATGGGTGGGATTTCTAGGCCAGAGAAAGGGGGGTGACTGCAGAACCCAGAAGGGGTGAAGTCCCACACAGAGGAATTTGAGGGCACGCTCCCTGGAGCAGAGGTACATGATGTGAGGCGGGAACTGCAGGCCAAGGACCGTGGCAGATGCCCTGGCAGCCGCCCTGACAGCCTCAGGCAGGGAACGTGCGCGTCTGGAGTGAGGGGAAGCGGAGAGAAAGCCACGAGGAACCAAATGAGAGGTCTTGGCGGATGATGGCAGCATGACTAGAAATGAGTTCTAGACACGTGGCAGCAGCAGGGATGTGACCAGCAATCAACTAGCCTTGGGATGACAGAATGCTCACATTCAAAGCGTCCAGGGTGTGGACAAAAGCTGAATCCCACTTAGACTTAAGCAACTAGAAGGTAAAACCCGTGTTCGCTCGGTGGGGGGGGGCTCACGGACTAAGCACCCAGGCCACCATGTTTTACCCACTCCACGATGACCAATCCCGTGTCAGTCAGCCCGGTGGGTGGGGGTCCTGCTTCTCAGCTCTCTCTCACTTCGCTCTCACTGTTAGGGGGCCAGAAAGAAGGGGGACTTCCGAGCAGCTGCCCTGCTGGCCAGCACCACTCCTAACCAGACGTATGGACGGCTCTGCCTCGGAGCTGCCGCTTTGAAACGCAGGGTGTGTGCTCTGCTCAAGTTCAGCAGCCAGCCTTCCTCCATCCCTCCCCGGCCATCCACCGTGGGTTAGAGGCTTATTTATGCACACTCTGGGGGCTCAGCGTGGAACATTTCCAGACATAGAAGGGAGTCTTAACCAGGTGCTTAAGATGCAGGGCACAATCTGGTTAACGCTATTGTAGGACTGGCCCCACAAAGACCCGGTGCGCTTCGGTAAAACAGCTAATAGGAAAAGCAGGGGGAGGGGCGGAGGGGGTAAAGTCCACCTGGCCTTTACCTGGGACCGGCCTCCTCCCCACCCCCATGAAACAGGCACCTTTGTGACAACTGGCTCCTATCTCCAATTAGCCTATTTTCAGCAGCCAATACCCAACATGCTGGGCCCTCTATTCAAGAGCCTTTTATCTAACATGCACATACTTTACAGAAAAGAAAAAGACAAAAAAGGGAAAGGAATTCTAAAGTGGCCAGGCCAAAAAACTAAGAGGATTGAGGGTGCTGTATTCCAGAACAAAGCAAATTCTGAAAGCCTCCTGAAAGGACCCTGCCTGCCACCTCCTATTAAGCAATCAAGAACTGACAGAGAGCTGCACACGTCGCCACCGAGGAGCGTCACAGGCAGGGGGCCGCCCTGGGGGCCACGCTCTGCCCCACAGCGTCCAGCCTCCCCCTTATCGCCAGCCTGCAGGATGGAGCGGGGCCCCTGCCTGTGTCAAGGGGGGCGACTGGGAGGGGGGAAAGGAGGGAGAAGCCAATCCGAGAAGTAACTTCCTGACACGCCGACAGCTGACATTCTTAAGTGAATACAGGATGTGCCAAGAAATGGTCAGGCCTGGCTTTTCTCTGTCTGATAGATGACCAAAGAAAGGGAAAAAAGAGACAGAAAAGGGAAAAATAACCACAGCCATACACATCTCAGAAATCACAACTTTCACTGACCTTTGCCACGTAACGGCACCAGTCCAACTGAACAAAGACGCCTTTCCGGAGCTGGACATCTGCCCCAGCCCAGGCTGGGCAGCAGGGAAAACTGAACTCTGAGACAGAGAAGGGTTTGAGGAAAGCGGAGTTAGCAGTAGAGATGGGTGGTGGTTTTTCTCCATTATTTTCAAGACACGAGCATCTAGACACTCGGAGGAGGGGGGTGAACAGACAGCAAAGGCAGCCGAGAAGAGATATGTGGGTGAGGGTCTCGGTTTTTGTCCACAAGGGCAGGGGGTGGGTATCTCTATGAGGACACCAAGAGTGAAATCGGTACTTGGGATGGGGGTACAGACAACGGAGCAGGAGGGAAAGCAAGCTGGAGCGGCCATGGCTGGGCCCTATCAGGGGACTGTTGACTGTGGGCCAGCAGGTCGTCACGGCGACACTGAGTACATGAACTCAGCACAGGGGACACTGCGGTCCCGTGAGTAGAAGACGCAGCTCTACTCATTTTACCATCTCACTTGCTCCAAGTTCATTGCAGAGTGAAGGAAAGGGGCTTTCGGTTTGGGGTGAGTCCTTCCTTCCTCATGGCAGGCTGGCTTGCTCCAGAACCTTCTTTCCAAGTGACCCCCATTCAAAGCCTGATGTGCTGACACCCCTAAATTTGATGAGCTCAGTAAGAAACTACGGGGGGCGGGGGAACTAAGGAAGATCTTCCTCCAGGGCCTCAGTCAGCGAGACGTGAACAGTGACAGGATGCGAAGTCTCTACCGAGTTCTAGCCTCTTCTCTGCCCCGTTCATCTAAACAAATGAGCTTGGTAGGGTTTTTAAATGATGAAGAGCAGGAAAATACATGAATGCATTTCTTTCCAAATTCTGCCACTTCCAGAATGCAGGCAAAAAGATCTGAGGTCAAATACATGCGAAGCGCTTGCAGCTGGAGGACTACTTTCACAGGGCAGGTCGCCACCGAGATGAATGGGCCTGCAGCCCTGAGAGCAGTCGGCTCTCCACAGACACGTGCTGGACAGAACAGCACGGGCGCCCTATTCACCTGGCCATGGCCCCAGATGCCCTGCCCTTCGGCCAGCGCAGAACTCGACCCGAGGAGCCAGCCACCATGACACCGCAACAGGAGGAGGTGACGATGTAGTGGTGCGGGAGCATTTCTGAGCAACTGCCGCGGAGCACTGGAACCTGGAGTCAAGTCAGAGTTAAAAATCACCAGACTGATACCTGAGGTCGGGCTTGGGTTACTCCTTCCTTTTCTATCCCCGGCACTTTAAAAAAGGCACTTATGGGTCAAAATGGCACCCCAAATGACCACGTACTTCCCCTTGGGGTGGGAGGCCCTCGAGGGGGGGCGTGGAAAAGCAGCGAGGCAAGTCAAAAGGCAAAAGGCAGAAATTCCTGATTGTGGAAAGAATTAAGACACTGTTTCGGGAGTATTCATGTTCAACCCATCAGATGCTCATGAACAGACCACTCTTCAGGGGGTTAGGGAGACAATGCTGGGTCTCCGATCTTTTACTGCTGCTGTCTAAAACTTAAGGAGAAGTAACATGCACCAAGTAAAAACGAGGCGGCCAGTGAATTCACCTAATGAACGTTTCTCCAACTCCAAAGCACATGATCACGGAGAGGTCAAGATCTCACAAGCCCGGACTCCGTGCCTCTCGGTGACTCCCTGCCTACCTAGGGGGAGGGATCTGAGCGCTGGCAGACGGAAAAACCACAGTGTGGGGGCGGGGGGAGTGGGTGGGTTGTGTTAAAGCAGCTAACACAACGTTTCAGAAGACAGTCGTTGAAGGAAACTGAACCAATAGTAAAAAGCCTTATCAAAAACCAAATTTAAACGGACCCAGGCAGGACCCAGAGGAGAGCACAGTGAACTGGATCTAGACCCGATGGGACTCCCAGCTCTGTCACCTGCTGTCTGTTTGCCCCACACACTCCACCTCTTGGAGCCTTCCTTTACCCAGTTATGAAATGGGACAATACTCCTGGTACGTTTCAGCATTGTTGTGAGGATCAAATCAGATTATATGCAAAAGAGCTTTGTACACCTGAAAAGGCACTGGAAGTTAGCAGTCTCGTGGACTCACCAAGTGACTCACCCATCACTTGCATAAACATGTGATTTTTCTACCTCAGACACCCAGTAACAGAGCCCGAGGGAGAAACGGGAGTAGAAACTCTAATCCCACATTGGCGTCAACAGCTGATCACCTGAAAAGAGAAATCTTCTCTCAGAAAGATAAGGGAAACCACATATAACTAATTAAAGCTCGCAGGTGAGCCCAAGTTCAAAGGCAGGACAGGCTGGTTCAGCCTGCTGCTCCTGGGCAGTCAGAGCAAGAATGGGCAAATGGGGCTTGGCATGCCTTTGCTGTGGAGATGGGCATCCTTCAGCTGCAAGGGCCACCTAAGTGGAAAGGAGAAAGAAGGAGGAAGGGGAGCAAAGCCACCCCCCATCCTTGAACTGACCTCCCATTTGTATCCTATACCAGCTCCCTATGCCCACCAGACTGCTGTTTCCCAGGGGCCTCTGCACCTTTATCTTGCTGGGCATGCCACCGGTGCACTGCCTGCAGTCCTCAATGAAGTCTTGGGTAGGAGGGGGTGACAATGTTACCTCGTCATGTCTTCATCATCACCAGTATGACAGCAACATCTTTGGGCCCTCACTCTGTGTTGGATGTTGTTGTAAGCACCTGACCAATGCTCACATTTCATTCTTACCACAACCCTGTAAGGTGGGAACTACTATTATGCCCATTTTACAGATTGAAACAAACAAACAAAAAAACCAAGGCACAGAGATGTATAGTAAAGGGTAGAGCTAGAATATGAGCCCAGGCAATATGGTTAAAAAGGCTTATAACCCTAACTCTAAAAGGTTTCTATACTACTTCTGAATGCAGTGCATGGTACATTTCATCTTCACCAACAAGGAGGCAATGATTGGGTGTCCTTTTTTATCCAGCACGCAGAAAAAGTTTTGGAAATGAACTCCAGGTAAATAAAGGAGCAAGGAAGAGAAAGCAATGAGTGTGTGATATGAGGAAAAGAGGAAGGAAAATAGAGAGAAAAAAAATCGAGAGAAAGCAAAGGAGAGAGCGGATAGAAGTGGTGTCATGTCTGGGCTATGAGTCCCAGGATCAGGAATTCAGAACAGCGTTCCTGTTTAGGCAGGTATCAAGAGTCCCAACTCCTTCCAAAGGCTGAGAGGCTGTAAAGGTCAGAAGAATAGCCACGAGGGCAGCAGCGATGAGGACTGCCATTTACAGAGCGTCAATCGTGAGTCCATCCAGGTCTGTGCGAAGCGTTTCATGCGCATTATTTTAAATAATGCTTCCAACAACCCTATGAACTAAGGTGCACCATTATCCCCATCTTACAGCTGAGCAAACTGAGGTTACCAGATGTTATGTCACTTGCCCAAAGCCAGACTCCTAACAGAGATGAAAACTAACCAACCCAGTCCAAAAACAGTACTGACATCTATGTGACTTTCCCTCATTGCGGAGTACCCACTGTCCTCCAGCCACATGTATGAATGCAGAGAGCATGGGATGCCTTGAACACCAAGTCATCCACCCTTGTAACACACAAAGCAAGGAGAGCCTATGCCCAGCAGAAAAGTGCAAGAAGAAAACTTAAGACAATTAGGGGCCCAGGTGACTCCAGATGAGCAGAGGCCTGTCCGTATGATGTCATTTGTGGCCAGCCAAGGAAAAGTCAACTCAAGGGACAATGGCCCTAAATGCTTTCTTGATGGCCAAGGGGATTGCAAGTCCTTGTCAAAGGCATTTGGTCTGGGAACAAAAACCTAAACTAAGTCGACATCCCCTAATTCTTGCCCAGTCTAGTCCATCCCTCCATTCAAGTCTTTGCTCAAACTTCAGCTATTCCAAGAGGCCCTGCCTGGCTTCATGGCCCCCTCCCCACTCCAAACCCCTGGCCTCCACGTCTGCTCAGAAACCCACTGTCACCTGGCATACGATCCTGTATTCCATCATCATTTCTACATGCTCAGAGATTCTGTACCAGGGCTTAACCGCCTGCATAGAAAACAAAACTCCTCCAGAGACAGAATCATGTGTTTACTGTCTTAGGTTTCCCCTCTCCTGTTCCTGGCTCTATGCCACAAACTGGAATGTTCCACGGATGGCCACGCCTCCATAAGGGGTGCTGACCTGCCTGACTTGCTCAAGGCCTGGGAAGGTTGCTGATCATCTGTTGCCAGGGGCTTAAATTTGCTGATCACTATACTTCATGCCTCCCCTCTCTGAATTTTTAACCCTCTATTTTGCCCTCTGCTTCTCATTTTCAAGTAATCATGCTGAGTATTCTCGAATAAACCTCATCCTATTAACCCAGGCAAATCTGAACTCTGCTGCCATACCAGGAAGCTGGCAATCACCAAGAAGAGCAAAGAATGATGTCTGATCCGTAGGGGAATCATGAAGACCCAGTAGAAATACTGAAGATATGGAAACCAAGATGATCGTTCCAACAGCCTGCGGGTCTTCTGTTTGCCATCTTACCTAAACCACTTCCCAAATGTCAACCGTGCATAGAATTAATGCTAAGTGGTCTTTTTGATTGGGAGGGAATGTAGTGTTCCTCAATAATATGAAG
Organism: Micronycteris hirsuta; assembly: GCA_004026765.1. Taxonomy (NCBI): domain Eukaryota; kingdom Metazoa; phylum Chordata; class Mammalia; order Chiroptera; family Phyllostomidae; genus Micronycteris; species Micronycteris hirsuta. Next base: position 2,522 of record PVJI01011316.1, on the reverse strand, counting down.
GAAATAACACCAGGAAAAATGCAGGTAAAAATATTTAAGAAGTTAAAGTTTCAGTGGCAAACATCAGGATACAAGTTCAAGGGCTGGATGGGAAACCTTCAATCCTCAGGCTGAATATATACCTGAAATCACTATTAGTCACATCAAGTACGAAATTACTACATGCCACTTATGCCTATGGTTGCAAAAATACATTATAACCTCAAATGATATATCCTACAATTAATGCAAGATAGCACAGCTACTACCCCATAGCAACGTTTCTGCATGCAGTTTCTTCTTCTTTTATATTTTGTACAATTCTCTTGCTGTTCTCGCTTTTGGATTTGTATGTGGGGTTTTTTGTTTTGTTTTGTTGTTACGTCTCTGCTAGTCTACCTCCCATGACCATAAACAGAACTCAAGCCTGTGTTTCTTATCATTTGATCTGTTTAATAAATTGCTGAGAAGAACTGGTAAATTGGTGTCCATCATCCAGGCTCCTCCCCACCTTTCTCTTATGCAGGAACTGGAAAACTGAGGAGCCCTATTTCAGACTCCCTTGCAGCTAGGTACGACAGGAGACGCAGTGGGCTCTGTGTTTCCATTGTTTGCTGGGGCAGCACAGCCAGGGAGGCACATGCTATTCCATGGCAGTCTTATGCATCTTGGCTGACTCCTCATGGAGAAGCTACTTTGCTGGAGAAGACTGTGGTAAGACAGGAGCAATGCTGGCGCTTCCCAACCCGGCAGCATGGCCATGGTTCTAAACCCAGCAGTGTAGCATCAGCTTCCTGAATCACTGGGTAGTTCCCGGATGTCAGAAGAGGCAGCAGCTTCTTGGGGTCCCAGATCTGCTCTGTGGCTCTGAGAGTTATTTATGAAAGCACAACTTAGAGGTCTTTCCAGATCACCTGATGATTTCTGTAGGCATTTTCATGCCCTCCAACAAATCCCTTTCTGCTGAAACAAGATGGGAGTAGATTCAGCTGTCTGCAACTGAATCCGGACCAAAATTTGACTGTGATTCTTGATTTTAAAAGTAGATAAACACCTTCATTTAAAAAGAAGAAAGACACAAACCAGAATGCTGAGATTCCAGTTTTTGTTTCTAGCAGGCTGAAAGATCTGGGACAAGGCACTGCCCAATGATTATCAGGCCTCAGTCTTCTCATCTGTAGAATGAGAGGGTGTGACCAGATATCTCCAAGGTCCCTAAAGGTCCAACATTTGGTGATGCTAAATCCAGATGCCCTTTACTTTCATAATTCTGGTCATAGGATTCATAATTTCATTTTTGTGATCAATAAGATCAATGTCCCTCAGTTGGGGGAAAAAAAGAGTCCTCCTTCTTTATTAGAGTGGTGGCTTTTCAAATCATGCTCTGGAACACCAAAGCTCCAGGCCAAGAAACTCAGGTTCCAACCTGACACTGAACATCTCCCTGGAGAAGGGACGCATCCACAGCGGTAGGGGCAGGTGGGTAACACCCCTGTACAGTTTCTTCCAGAACAGGAGGCGGTGGTATTGGTCTCTGCATTATTATGTATTTTTCCAACAGAGAGTACTCATTGACTCTTTCTATCATTAAATAAGTAGAAAACTGGCCGAGCTGGCTGTCGTATCTATTTATCTGTATGTACTATTCCACCCTTTTCCCACCCAAAAAGAAACAGATCAGTATATTAACCATGATTATCTCTGTGCGGGAACATTTATTTTCATTTTTATAGTTTTGGACATTCCCCAAATTGGCCATATTCCATAACTCAGGGGGTGAACAGGACACCGAAGGGCTCTCCCCGATTCCCACATCTGCGCATGAACCAGTTACGCCCAAAGTTCTGAGTCAGAGGAAAGCGATTTCCATCCTCAAACGGGGGTAAATGTTAACCAAGGATGACAGACAGGTGGGTAGGTCAGCCTGTTGAGATAAGTAGGTAGGTAAACAAACTCTAAAAAGAGAGCTATGCCAAACTGCACTGAAAAAAGAGGAAGTTTAAAGAATAAATTTAGCCCAAGCTGAGCCAAGAACCACCGGTCTTTTAAACATTAAGCCTTACCCTGCAGCACAAATGAAAATGTTTACCACAAACACGTATTGTTTTTATAAAAACCAGTTAATTTTTAAAATTAAGATAATCTCTCAAATAGACTTCTGGTGAGGGAATAAAGTGGTACCAAATTCCTTATAGGATCAATTAAGATAAAAATATATTTTATAAGGATTTATATATAAGTATACATTTATATTTTTAAAAGTTATATACATAATTATATATATCACTTCCTATTATACATATATATGTGCATATATATATCACCTCCTATTTTATATATCACCTCCTTTAAAATATCCAAATTCTTTAACCCTCCCCAAATTCAACTTCTAAGTACAGGCTGTAAGAAGCGATTGAAGATGTTGATGAGGGTCATGTACAAGCATGTTCACCACAGTGTTATTTTAATTCTAATAAGTCATTAACAAGCTATTCAACAATACACTTTGGTAAAGTATATTTATAAGTTACAATACCAAATAG
>PVJI01011315.1:0-56732 GCA_004026765.1 Micronycteris hirsuta | reverse complement strand
AAAACTATCCTTGGGTGAGAATTTAAGAAAATAAAATAAAATAAAAAGAATTCTATTAGCTTCCCTGGGCTTTCAGGGCACTGGTGATGCACCTGCCAGAAGGCAGCAATGTCCCTGGGGCATGGAGACCCATGGGCTTTGAAAAGCCAATTTGGAAGTTCAATTTGAAGAAAGGTTAAAGGAAATCATTGACTGTAGCACAGAAGTCACACTTGAGACAGAAAACAGTGAAACAGTAGACAAAAGAGAGGAACAAACAAATAGGAAGAGATTACCAAAACAGGACAGAAACACACACTTGGCAATGCCGAGTCCTTTGGCCTGGATCTCAACACGACCATGAGTGTGGGTGTGGGAAGAGGAGAGCCGCTGAAACAAAGCTCGCCGCTTCACTTGCTCTCATTCCTAGAGGCCGTGAAGGGCTCCTCACCCCTCCCTGGTGGGCAGCTTAGGGGGTGGCCTATGGAGAAAGCAAGCGGGACCCCGGCAGGCAGACCCTCCTGGCACTGGTCCCCACCCAGGTCCCCTAGGCCTGGGTGACAGTCTGGGCAAAGGAAGAATCTCATAGTCGCCAATTTCAAGATGCTTGGCCTTTGTTAGCCAAGACGGAGAATTTCAAGAACTGGAGTGCAAAGGAGAGAGATGACTATTTAGCCAGGCAAGGACCCCACCTGAAGAGAGCCGTGTTCTCTGATGGGACGGCCACCAGTGAAAGGCTGCCAGGCCCGCAGGACAAAAAGTGCCGCTTTTCTCCCAGCGCCTCCTGTGAGGAAGGACAGCTGGGAGCAACCAGCTCCGTAAGTGAGGATCTCGCCTTCTGGGTATCACAGTGGAAAGCCAGAACTTCCCAGACAGTATGGGGATGTCAGGGCCTTATAAGGAAATGAACCCAAAGAACTGTTTGTGATGTTAAAGGCTCCCTCAGAGGCCAGTCAAGGGGTACAGACTTTCTGTCAAACACGGTGACTATAGTTATATAACTGAAATGTTTGCACACACATACGTACGTACCCAGCTTCCCTCAAAGCCAGCTACCAACCATGAGATCACAACTAGCAGCTAAGGAACCCACAAAGCCGAGCATCCCAGCACAGGCTCTGTGCCATGTGGTTCAGCTGAGGCCTCGTAAATGTGGTGCGTTCTGGGAATACAACTGGACAAGAGAAACTTCAGCTAATTTTCACCAAGACATGAATGTTGAAATTGGACTGTATGTTAGTTACACCACAGTGAATAAAAGAAGTTCCCTCTCACCAGTTTATGAACCAAAGGGGAAACTTCCCCACAACCAAACACGGGGAGACGCAGGAGGAGGACACGCACACCAGTGCAGGGCTGCGTTACCTGGGGGTGAGAAAAGTAGCATCTCCGCAGCCGGGCTCCTCGCTGCAGAGAGTCTCTGGGGACAGTTCCGCCTCACTGCCCTCACCATAGTCCTCGAAATGCTCCTCGCCACCTATCACCATGACGACAGACTGGCTGTGCAGGTGGGATCTGGACAGACAAAACAGAAAAGAAAAGGCACATTCTGACTCAGGGCCACGAGCAGCCCCAGGACTGAGGATGTGACCTGCACTTTCTAGCAAAAACGCTGCAAGTCACATGTGTAAGTGCAATGTTCTAGTAGGCGCCTCAGGGAGCCAAGGTGACACCTGGACAGTGGAGGAAAGGGGAATCTTTTCAAAATAAGGCTGAAATAATTGGATATCAGTATGGGAAAAATTTCCTTACCTCACACCATACACATAAGAGAGATAACAGTTCTGGCTGGTGTGGCTCAGTGGATTGAGCGCCACCCTGCCAACCAAAAGGTTGCTGGTTCCATTCCCCATCAGGATGCATGCCTGGGCTGTGGGCCAGGTCCCCAGCTTGGGCGTGCGAGAGGCAACTGATAGATGTTTTTCTCTCTCTTTCTCCCTCCCTTCCCTTCTCTCTAAAACTAAATAAATGAAATCTTAAAAAAAAAAAAAAGAGCTAACAGATCTGAATATGAAGGCAAAACAATAGGCTTTTATTTCTTTAAAAGATTTTATCTATTCATTTTTAGAGAGAGGGGAAAGGAGGGAGAGAGACATCTATGTGCGAGAGATACATCAATCGGTTGCCTCTCGCACGTCCCCAACTGGGGACCTGGCCTGCAACCCAGGCATGTGCCCTGACCGGGAATCAAACCAGTGACTCTTTTGATTTACAGGCCAAGGAGCCACACCAGCTAGGGCTAAACAATAGGCTTTTAAAGGAAAGCATAAGTAAACATTAGAGTGATGTAGAGGTAAGCAAAGATTTCTTAAGCAGCACACAGAAGTGCTAACCAGAGAAGGAAAACAGATAAACTGGACAAAATTCAACAGAATTAAAAATATCTGTTCCACAAAGGCACCATCAGGACACTGAACAGGCAACTCACAGAGTAGAGAAAAGGTATCTGCAATCCACATACAGGATAAAGGACTCGTATCTAAAATAGTTCAATAAATCCTACAAATTAGTAAGAAAAAGACAGACTCCAGCCCTGGCTGTGTGTGGCTCAGTGGATTTAGCATCAGCCTGCAAGCCAAAGGGTCGCCAGTTCAAGTCCTAGTTAGGGCACATGCCTCAGTTGTGGGCCAGGTCCCCAGTAGGGGGCGCAAGAAACACACATTTTTGTTTCTCTCCCTCTCTTTCGCCTTCCCATCCCTCCTCTCTAAAAATAAATAAATAAAATCTTAAAACAAAACAAACAAAAAACCCTTCCAGGACCAACAGACCCCTAAAGGCCAAATCCCACCCACTTATGTGCCAGTCTGCACTTGAACAGCAGGGCTAAACAGTAGCCACCAAGTCCATTTGGCCTGCAAGCCAAAAAATGTTTTATTATCTGGCCTTTTACAGAAAATGTTTATAGACACCTACAATTAACAAGTGAGTAAAAGACATGAACTGCAACTTCACAAAAGAGGATCTCCAAATGGGCAATAAAGGCAAGAAAAGATACAAAAGGTGCTCACCCTCATGGGTCATCTGGGAAATGCCAGTAAGAAGTATCCTATACTAACTTTCTACTCCACGCCCTCCAGAGAACAAACATGAAAAAAAGCAGACAATACCAGGTGCTGCCAAGATGGAGAGCAACCAGCCCTGGCTGGTGTGGCTCAGTGGCTCAGTGCTGGCCTGCGAACCAAAGGGTTGCCAGTTCAACTCCCAGTCAGGGCACATGCCTGGGTTGTGGGCCTGATCCCCAGTACGGGGCGTGCAAGAGGCAACCACATATTGATGTTTCTCTCCCCCTTTCTGCCTCCCTTCCTCCTGCTCTAAAAATAAATTAAAAAAAAAAAAAAAAAGCTGCAGCATGTTTATACAATGAATGTTCTAAGAATGAAAGTAAATGGTTGTCAACTGTGCACAAAAATAGGTAAATCTCATAGCCACAATACTAAACAAAAGAGGCCAGGTGTAAAAGGGTACTTCAGTTTGACTGTACATTAGGTAGGGGTACAAAGCCAGGGAAAGCAATGCTGCCATTAAAAAGCTAGGGCGCCTAGGAGGGAGCAATAGGGGTCCCCAGTTGTGAGCATGTCTGTGCACCTTTGACAGGTGTGCTCACCTATCATTATGTAATACTTCAATTAAAGAGAAAAACTTCTGTGAGGACCAAACAAGAAAGTTAATGAAATAAAATAAGCCAAACAAAAGAAAACCCACCATTTCCAAGGTTGCTAAGCACGGTGGCTTCCCTAGCAGCACAGGGCAAAACCACCAGCTACCATTCAGGTCCACATGAGCCGCCAGCACCTCCCCCACCCTTCCCCTTTCTTTCACTGGTCCTCAAATGCATGGGGACACCTCAGGTGGTAGGGGAGAAAGGAGGTCTCATTAGGGAGGCCATAAAGATGAGGTTCTAAGATCCTGACAGAAGACATTTACTGAATATTGCATCTTGCCTGGCTTTGTGATGACGAAATCCAAAAGACCAAGTTATTCTCCTAGAATTCCTGTCTCTATAGTCAAAGTAGTTGTGCAGCGTTCATAAGTACCATCATCCACTGTCAGCAAGCGGGCCATCTCCTGACAGGGAAGGCACCCGTGACCAGGATATTGCATAGGTCATCTTGCAGGGTCCACACTCTCTTGCCTGTCCTGTGAGGATTCTAAAGCACTCTGACACAAACCCATCCATGAACTCAACCTCCCACCAGACACATCCACATGGTACCTCATGCACAATACCAAGGCCCTGCTGGGGAGGTTTACAGACCTGCCTGGGAGCAGCAGCAGAGCACCATGGCCAGGCTCCTCCATGGCATCCAGGCATTCGGAGGGCACGGCCGAGCCACCCGCACTGTCCATGTCCCCTTCAGGCTGCAGCTCGGGATGCACCAGGGTGCTCGTGTCCTCGTCGGTGAAGGTTTCGCACTCGCTGTAGGTACTCTCGGAGCCCATGTACGCGCTGTCTGTCACCTCATTGGCCTAGAAGAGAGTGCCAAGAAGTCAGTCCTGGAACCCTGGAAATAATGATGTCCACATGTGGTGTTCAGTGCAGTAAGGCCCAGTGCCCCACACAGCACAAGCCTACTGTGGGGACTGCAATGAACACGTGGAGGGGGGCTCTCACATGGGAGAAGTTCCCTACTATATTTCTAAGCAGAAAGATTAGCTCATAACATGATTAAATATTTGTTTAAATGAAAAAGTAGGGCCCTGGCCGGTGTAGCTCAGTTGACTAGAGCATCGTCCTGTAAAGTGAAATGTCATTGGTTCAATTCCTAGTCAGGACAGATGCCTGGCTTGCATGTTCAATCTCTCTCACGTTGATGTTTCTCTCCCTTTCTCTCCCTCCCTTCCCCTCTTTCTACAATTAATAAGCATGTCCTCAGGTGAGAATAAAAACAAAAAAAAGAAAAATAGGCATATGTCTACGTACACAAATCTACTGGAGTAATTTTTAAAATTAGTTATTTAAATATACCTAAAAGTGATACAAAGCATCCCAACACATGGTAAATCCCAGGAGAACTACCCATTTTGTGGCTTCTAGCAATAGAATTATTTATATTCATGAGCTGGCTGGTGTGGCTCTGTGGACTGAGTGCTGGCCAAAAGGTCACCAGCTTGATTCCTGGTGAGGGCACATGCCTGGGTTGCAGGCCAGGTCCCCAGTGGGGGGCGCATGTGAGAGGCAGTCACACATTGATGTTTCTCTCCCTTTCTTCCTCCCTTCTCCTCGCTCTAAAAGTAAATAAATAAAATCTTTAGCCCTGGCTGGTGTAGCTCAGTGGATTGAGTGCGGGCTGGAAACCAAAGGGTTGCCAGTTCGATTCCTAGTCAGGGCACAGGCCTGGACTGCGGGCCAGGTCCCCAGTAAAGGCCATGTGAGAGGCAACCATACATTGCTGTTTCTCTTCCTCTCTCCCTCCCTTCCCTTCTCTCTAAAAAATAAATAAAATCTTAAAGAAAAACTAAAAAGAAATAAAATCTTTTTAAAAAAGATTCTAGAATTATTTATTAATTTGAATGAATTAACATTCAAAAGTGTAAAAATATGCCTTTTTAATTTAAAAAGTCACCATGAATATCTGTTCCATATGTTCAGGATATTGCTTTGAAATTCAATTATGTGGTCTAACTTCAAAATACTAATTAATCAATTATTTAATCAATCTATTATGTTCACTGGTTAAATGTCTACTTTCCCACTAAACATATCTTTATTTTTACCCATATGGACTCAGCACCTAGCACATGGCCGGCACACAGCAGGCAGGAAATATTTGTGTACTGCGCAAATGAAATTAAAACTAAAGAACCATTAAACGGGCCATTTTCAATTTACAATCTCCATCTTAATTAAAATGCAATTGCACTGGTTAAGAAACACAGCCAACATGTCATGCTTGCACGATTCCGAGTTTTAACAATTTGCAAACAGGTTACGGTTTCAGAAAGTAGCCGGAGAAAGGTGCACTTTGTACTTGGGTTCAGGATCACGGGAGGTGAACAGTCCACTCGGATATGCTGTGGTAACAGAAAGTCGAAGTCCTTGGCTACCTTTGGTGGCTAGAAGGCCTCACACAGCTGCGCCCCTGGGGGCGCCTTGCCCCAGAGAAGAAAGGCAAAGGGCCCTGGCCGAGCCAGAGGGAGCCTGGTGTTGTTCACGAGAGGCCCAGGTCCACCCTCGGTCTGCTGTCTACCAGCCACGCGGCTCCAGACTGGGGTCTCTGCGCCCCATTGTCTCATCTGTGAAAGGCGGGGCTGTGAAGGCTCACCTCACGCGGCTGCGATCATACTGAGAGACCACAAAGGCAGAGACAGGAAGTAAAAGGCTGTGAGTGTGAGGGTCATGTGTCACTGGTGGGTAGAATCCCTGCTAGCTGCTCGTAGGGCCAGGACAAAATGGGGAAGGACATGAGATGCACCCACTGAGGTGTTCGATGACGTTACTTGTCTTTTTAATGGAAAACCCAATCTTCCTTGGAATATAAGGCAACTAAGTTCACTTCAAAATCTGGAACCAGGAAATCACTTCCAGAAGTGCTAGGTCTGTAGGCAGCACAGAGCACATACCTGAGCTGGGCAGGAGATACCAGTTCGTCAGGAGGTGGCCCAAAGGGGAAGCTCAACCAAACAGGCACAAAATCTACAGTCAATTCCTGACATACTCTGAGGTGTGGCTGCTGATTGGTTACCCAGATGGCAACGCTCACTCACATGGGATGCTACCCAAGAACCACCCAAGGGCACCAGGGAGACCCCCCGCCCCGAGACTTCTAACAATTATGACAAAGACCAGTCAGCTATTCAATACTCAGCTGAAAACTCCTCTAAGAGCACCGCTCCTTACCTGTAGGACAAGCCATGGACCTTCCCCACCTGACCTCAGTCCTAAGGCCCAGGAAGCAGGCAGGGCCCACACACCATAATCCTCACCACGCAGGGCCACTGTGGGCCCCTAGACATGACTGGGACCCTCATAATTGGTTTTCTGTGGGGAACAAAACTTGACTCTTGAGTTCAGCTTTTAGAAAGTCAATCAGCCCTGACCAGAATGGCTCAGTTGGTTGGCCATCGTTCCACAAAAAGAAAGGTCGCATATTCCATTGCTAGTCAGGGCACATGCCCGGGTTGCAGGGTCCGACTCCTGTCAGGGTATGTACGAGAGGCAACCTATTGATGTTTTTCTCGCATTGATGTTTCTCTTCCTCCCTTCCCCTCTCTCAAAAATAAATAAAATCTTTAAAATTAAAAAAAAGCCAACCAACCAGCACTTCTAACAGATGCATGACACTTCCCTCTGAACAGCACGGACCCCACGCCCTTGATCGCAGCTCAGCGTCTATAAGAACAACCAATCCAGCACCCAGCCAGCACTGCCCCCAGGGAAGGGAGTCACGTGCAGGCACTTGGACCTCTTCATTTCCCCCGCAAGGAACTGCCATCAGTAGTGCAGCTGAGGCTGGGAGCTAAAACCCTCACGGAGCTTGGCCAGGACCGATCAGGATGGAAGCAGTTCTCCACTGATACAGGAAAAATAAGGCAGAAGCTTTACAAACCTGAATGCCTCAAGCCAGGCACTCAACACTCCATTCTGGGCATCTCTCCACCCTTTAACCTGATAGAGAGCGGTGACCGACCACTCCTTCACCTTCACCTTCCTTTCCAAAGCAAACCCGTTCCCTGCTTCAAATGAGAGTCTTACCAAACGAACACTTCCCCACTTCACAAAAGGCTTTATGGTTGCACTTACACCTTAATTTGCCCCCAAATTATAAATAAGCGGGGCCATGGAGGTCCTGTCCCCATAGCACAGCTATCGTCACTCAGACACCCTGGTGGGTTACTGGCAAACAGCCTCTTATCTGGAGCGTCCTATGAAGACCGAGGGCACAGAGAGCAGCCCAAAGCGAACAAGAGACTGATGGGCTCCGTGAGTACCTGGAACAAGACGTGGGGAGGGCCAAGTGGCCAGGAGGAAAGGGACAGCTCCTTTCCCGGGTGCTGCCCAGCCTGTGCAGCTCCTGAGGGCCAGTTTCTATCAGTGAAGGCTGCTCTGAATAAATGTCAGCCAGCAGGTAGTTTTCCAGGGCAGCTGGGTAAACACCTGTTGTTCAAGAGGCAAAAAGTCATCTTAGACCGCGGTGCCTGCTCCCCTAGAGTCCACTAGTCAAAACGTAAGAGCAGCTCACAGACATGCCCCATTCATTCCGACTAGCCACCAGACAGGGCCTAGTTTTGCCCAGAAGCCCAAAGTCTATGCCACCAACTATAAAAATGTTTACAAATTACACATTAAGATGAACGCACATGGAAATCTAAGTGCATCTTAGAAAACTTCACTACAAGTTAATACACCTTCACCGATTAACAAACAATCTGCCGGCAGACGGACAAAGAAGGCTGCGTACAGAGCCACCAGTGAGGAGCACGCGTGGCCAGCCCTGCCCGGGGTCCCCTCTCTGCAGGCTGTGGTCCCTCAGGGAAACTGACCGCCGGGCAGGGTGAGCCCGTGTCCCCGCGCACACAGCCTCCCCTTACCCTCAGACGCTCGCCCAGGCAGCTCTGCAGGCTGAGCCTGGCTGCACACGCCAGCTCCAGCCAGGGCACGCTCCTGGAGACGGCCTCCCATCATATCAGAAGTTCTAGGGCCTTCCGTCCAGACTCTCAGCTGACAAGCTGTGCTGGTGTTTCTGCCAAACCTGGGTGTTCACCTGAAGGTACATCACTGCCAGGAAAAAAGTTTAACCTGCTTCCAGACATGCTCTGTTGACCCTCCTGGTATGGCAGCGCTGGGGGTGGAGGGTGTGGGAGTGGGGGCAAGGTTCAAGAAGTATCCTTGCTGGCTTTTTAACAAACAGTCATATTTCAACACAGAATGGCTTTTGTTCTTGACTCTCTAACCTTTCTGATAAGAGCCTGCATAAAAGACACATTTTCCTGGTATTTTATGAAGGCAGCTCTTTTCTCTAGATGCTGGTAGTGGGAGAAGGAGGGAGGCACAAGGAGGCACACAGCAGGGACAATTCTTACCAGTTCTGTTTGCACCTGTCCTGCGCCTTTCCCATCCCCTTCTAGAAATCCCGATACCTGAGATCATCCCCGCAGGCCTCTAGCTCTCCATCCTCTACCTCACTCAGATTCTCAAACCAGGAGTTTCCTTCTCATTCTCTGAACATCAGCAACAAACCTTAAGTTACCTCCTCACCTCTTCCCCTTCTAGACACACCATGTCAGTGACTTCCTCTGAGGAGTTCTGTTACAGGCGACAAGCCAAAGGGATGCTCTGGGAAATGCTGGGAGCTCCGGGACCCACTGAACAGCCCCGGCAGGAGAAGACCAGAAGCAGCAGCCCATCAGTAGTTCCCTGCACCAGGTCCCCTGACCAACACTGTCTGTGTCCAGCCTGAAAATTAGTAAAAGGCTATTTCTCTCTGAAGAGCTCCAGCAGAGGCTCTCCGAGTACAGTGTTTGGGCATAACACACATATTCTCTACTTAGATTTTTACTGGACTTTCAAAGATTATACAATGTCCTAGCATTTTTTTAAAAAAAGAGAGCAATCTTTCTGTAAGTTTATGAAAAAAAAAAAAAAAACAAGTTTCAACTCCCCTAAAAATTACATCTAAAAACCTTAAAAAGCACAAAAAGACATGGAGAAACCTTAAACACATATTGCTAAGCCAAAGAAGCCAGTCAGCAAAGGCTATGCCCTCTGTGATTCCAACATTCTGAAAAAGGCAAAACTACGGGGACAGTGGAAGATCCGTGGCTGCTGGGTGCCAGTGGCGGGGAGGGATGGACCCGGGACCACAGCACTGTTAGGGCAGTGACACCACTCTGTGCGATACCACAGTGGTGGGCACCTGACATGGCACATTTGCCTAAAACCACAGGTTGCACACCACCCCAAGAGTGAGCCCTCACGTAAAGCATGAATGCCAGTTAATAACAACGCATCAGCACGGGTTCATCAGCTGGAACAAACGTGCCACCCTGAGGCAGGATGCTCATGATGGGGACAACTGGGAGTGTGGGGCGTGCACTGGGAACTCTCTTTCCTATCTGCTCCATTTTCTGTAAACTTAAAACTGCTAAAGTATAAGATGTATTAATTTTTTTAAGTAACAAAGAAATTTAAAAAAGCATTTCTTCCATTAAAAAAAAAGGATCTAAAAACCTGAAAAAGTATTCCTTTCGCGTACTCTGAAATGTCGGGTTCCCACCATGCCTTCCAAAGGCAAGAGGTGGGAGCTGGCACAACCTCGGGGCCAAGACCCACAGGGGTGGGAGGGCCACAGGCACACGGGCTAAGGGGGGATCTACCCACTCAGAGGACAAAATGGCAAAATGGGGCCACAGTCACACAGTGCCCCTGCCGTGGCTCACTCTTTCAGACCAAATGGGAACTTCAAGTACAAAATGTGTTGATGTCTATTACTATCCTGAATAGTTTCCTGTGTCTGCTATATCAAATTACTATAAACTAGGCAGCTTAAAACAGTAAGAATGTATTGTTTCAGTTCTGGAGGCCAGAAGTCCAAAATCAAAGTGTCAGCAGGGCTGAATTCTTCCTTCCTGTCCCTTCCAGCTTCTGCAGGCTCCCGGCGTCCCTGGGCTTGTCGCTGCATCACTCCAGCCTCCGCCTTAGTCGTCACACTGCCTTGTCCGCTGCGTGTCACCTCCCTTTCTTTCTAAGGACACTCCAGTCAGCACGATCTAGCTGAGATCACGCTGATCTCTATCTTGAGATCTTTAACTTAATTACATCTGAAAAGACCCCTTCTCCAAACAGAGTCGTGTTCATAGGTTCTGGGTTACGTATCTTTGGGGGGACCACCATTCGGCCCATTACACTCACCTGCATGTAAAATGTTTAAAACATCAATGCAATGCCCTAGCAGAAATACAAGAGGAATAAAACAAAAGACACTGATGATAAAGTGTACGCACTGGGAGACGTGGACCCTGAGATCCTACTGGGAAGGCAATTCTGCAGATGCTCCAAACAAAAAAGGAAGGCTCTCCTCCTGACCTAGCTGCATTCCTGGAAATTCCCAGATGTGTCAAACCAGAGTCTTCCTACTCAGGCCATTAAGCAGCCTCTTCATAGTTACGGGAGCTGGCAGTTCATATGAAAGCTGACACACCACAGTCATGCACACTCGAGGTCCCCCGCCTGGCCGAACTATGCCTTGCAGTCAGTACAAGTCTCAGCCTCCACGTGCCAGGACCGAGCCTGGCACTGCCCAGTCACACTCAGTTTGAACGCAGGAGACTAAAGACAATTGGGTCCTGCCTTTGTGGGGGGCGGGGGAGGAGTGCTGCTCAGGCCCAGCTGGTATTTTGGGACAAATCTGTGAAGAGTGAACATGTCCAGGTGGCCTGGAGAATCCTCTGCTGCCAGAGGTGACAGCCAGGAAGGGAGCCTGCATTATCTCAGGGGTCACCAATACCCAGGGCAGCTTCTCAGCGAAGGGACACAGACACAGAAGGAAAGTAGTAGGATCCTGTGGTGAGTTAATATGCACAGGGACTTTCAGAAACTATTCTGTGAAACCCCCTCATTTTACAAAGGAGCTGAGGCTCAGAAGACTGACATGCAGGGCCTCAGGCCCACTGGGTCACAGCCTAACCCTGCTCCCCTCACTGGGCAACAGAGGGCTGAGGGGCTGGAGGTAGCCATCATGGCCTTCCCCAACAGCTCTTTAAGGACTCGGGAATTTCTCATATATTAAAAAAAAATTCCAGATCCAGCCACCTTGGCTCTCCTGGCATCTGCCCCCGAAACCCCCCCAACCAGTAGAACACAAAGCGGTAATCTGTCTTCTGCGGCTGTGCTCACAGACCTTCCCCAAGCCTTGACAGAGGAAAAAATACCCAACATTCCTGGCAACACCATGTAACCATTGCAACCCTGGCTTTTTCTGGGGGTGGGCGGTGCAGTAAAGCAAGGCATTAGTCTAAGGTCCCTAGCAGACCCAGAAAATGGTTTGAAATTTGATAAAATTAAAATCTCCCGATGAGCCCCCTGCTCTGGCCTTGCTCGGCAGCACCGCCAGAGAGACCCAGCTGCTCGGCCTGTCGCCCCACTGACAGCGGCCCAGAGGCGTCTCTTGCCAGGGGCCTCAGGTGTATAACTCTCACAGTGGACAGCCACCAACCGCGTGCTGCAGCCACGAGCCCCACCCCCCGCCCGCCCCCAGCCCTGCCAGAGCCTGGCGCCCACCAACCACAGCACCCTCCACAGCGTACACAGGGCTGCAGAGTGAGCTCTGCCCTGCCCTTCCAGCCCAGGGAACCATGAGTGAAGTGGGACTTGAAAGTGCACAGAGGAGGTGTAATGTCAAATTTCCTCTCATTTCTCTCAGGAAAATCACTTGCCTCAAAAGTAACGAAGTCCTCGAACTCATCAGGGCAGGCCTGTGGCCCCTCGTCCTGGGCGGGTACAATGCTGCACAGCTGGCCATCAGAATCTGCGGGAGAGAAAACCCAGACTCAGCAGGTAACCCAGACCACCCACCGAGGTCAAGGGGGAAACTAAGAGAACGGTCAGTGGCGCCTGGAATGGCTGTGAGAAACCAGGGGGCAGTAAGGTTAGCACAGGAAAGCAGGTCTCCCACGGAAACAACACTTCGAGCCAGAGTTCTCAGGCAGGGGTGGAAAGGCCAAATGGTAACGATTTCTTAAAAGGGCCGGGCAGCACTGTACAAGAGAGGAGCTTTATGCAGCTCTGTGACACTGCTCACGGCTTTAACAAGTATTCGTTCCCAGACTTGATCTTTTAAAAAACTGTACATGCTGGGGAGGCGTAGGTATGATGAAATAGTACCAAAATAACAATATCTTGCCCTCAATGTTGGATTCACGGGCAGTTTTTATTTTCTTCCTTTTTGCTTAAGTTTATTTTCTACAGTAAATGTTTATGTTTATAATGTGAAAAAGTTTAAAGGAAAAACAATCTTTTCATGATGGACATACTGTAATGCTGATGTCAGCAACAGAAATATCACTTTTCAAACACAACTAATCCCCACAAAGAAAAGGCCCTGGCGCCCTGGCTGGTGTGGCTCAGTGGACTGAGTGCCGGCCTGCGAACCAAGGGGTCGCCAGTTGGATTCCCAGTCAGGGCACATGCCTGGGTTATGGGCAAGGTCCCTAGCCGTTAGCATACACGAGGCAATAGATCGATGTATCTCTCGCACATGGATGTTTCTCACCCTTTCTCCCTCCTTCCCCCTTTCTAAAAATAAATAAAATTTTTTTAAAAAAAGAAAGGAAGAAAAGACACTGGCTTCCACAGTGTCCTGGCCATGTTCAGGTCTAACACTTCCTAAAGAGCATGCAGCGCTGGAGTCATGAATCATGATGCTGCCGCACTACTTGATGCTGTCATTTCATAAGAAATATTTATCTGGTCTTCATCCCCAGTCCTGACACAGAGCTCCTAACACAGAGCTCCTAGGGAGTATCTGTTGTCACTCATCAACAAACCCCTTTCAACCTTACCTGGGTTTAAATTAATGAGGTGACTCTTGGAGAATGGGGGCTGGTTAGGAAAACTGACCTTGTGATTAGAGTTGGAACTTTCAGCTCCGCCCCCGCCTCTTTGGAGAGGGAGGGGCTAGAGACCGAGCCAATGACCAATTACTAATCAGGCCTGTGTAATGGAACCTCCATAAAAAACTCAAAAGGAGGAGGTTTGGAGAGTTTCTGGGTTAGTGAACACATCATATCAGGAGAGCGGTGCACCCCAAACTCCGCGGGGACAGAAGCCCCTGTGCTGTGGACCCTTCCAGGCCTGCCTATATCCTGTTCATTGTAACCTTTACAATAAACTGGTGATAGAACTAAGGTGTTTCCCTGGGTTCTACGAGCCATTACAGAAAATTATCGAACCCGAGGAAGGAGTTGCGTTAGACAGAAGTGTGGGTAACCTGGGCACCTGAAATGGGGCCTGCGCTAACCCTGGGCAGTTGGTATCAGAACGAATTAAATGATAAAACACAGAAGTGGGGGCCGCAGAGAACTAGAGAACTGCTTGGTGAGGAAAGCCCACACGCTGGGTGACAAAGTGTGCTCAGAAAGCAGATCACACAGCACTTATTTAAAATGTACCAGTCACTTACCCAATATATTTCACATACTCTAACATAACATCAGTCGCTTCTTTATTTAAAAAGTGGAAGAGAATCTCAGAGGGCCAAATGGAAGAGCAAGCCTCTCTGGACGCTCCTGGGGAGAGTACTTTGAAATGGCCATCGCTGGCTTCCCTGGCCAAAGCACATTCCTCTTTGGCAAATGGACCATGTGGGGAAAACGCTGCCCCACCCCCGAGCCGGGTTCTGAAGGGTCGGTGGTTTGAAGTCACTACGATAGCCATTGTGATTAATGGGGAAGGAAGAATGGGTGATGAAGGACCTTCACCACAGAGCAATAGCTGGACGCATGGCTACTCTGTCCAGTTTCTAAAGGAGCTCTCTCAATTTAAAAAACAATAATGCTGCCCTGGCTGGTATAGCTCAGTGGATTGAGCGCAGGCTGGGAACCAGACGGTCCTGGTTCGATTCCCTGTCAGGGCACATGCCTGGGTTGCAGGCCGGGTCCCCAGTGAGGGCTATGTGAGAGGCAACCATACACTGCTGTTTCTCTCCCTCTCTGTCTCTCTCCCTTCCCCTCTCTCTAAAATAAATAAATATTAAAAAAAAACAAAAACAATAATGCTTTCCCTCAACATCATGCAAATTCAAGCATTTATGCATTCACTTATTACAAGGCACCTCTGCCAATTCAATACTGCTTTGCAGGAAGGATTAAGGCCCTTACCCAACAATCCCTTCTGTGGCTATTGTTTTGTATCATTTTCGCTGGAAGTGAGGCTAAATATCTGAGCGCTTCAGACTGCAGCTGAAGTGGAAGAGCCCCAGGGCACGGCCGCCTGGATCTGATACAGAGGGTCCACGGTCTTTGGCTCCGCACTTGCTGCCCACAGAGCAGGCTGACAGCCTTGCAACCCCTCACTGGAGGTTTGGGTCTTTGGTGAAGGTGAACCACAGCAGAACAATATAAGCTCTTTCTGAAGGGGGAGAAGATTGCTATGGACAGAAGTTTTTGGTTTCTGGGACAGGAGTGAAGGAGGATCATTATCCCAGTGCAATTTGAGATCACACACATATTTTGTAGAAAGCTAGACTGTCTTTAGCCTATTTTCCCCCCTTTTTATAAAAAGATTTTATTTAGCCATTTCTAGAGAGAGGGGAAGGGAGAGAGAAAGAGAGGGAGAGAAATATCGATCAGTTCCCTCTCACACCCCCAACTGGGAACCTGGCCCATACAACACCTGTGCCCTGATGGGGAATTGAACCAGCAAACTTTTAGTTCGCAGGCCAGCGCTCAACTCACTGAGCCACACCAACCTGGGCTATTTTTCTCCTCCTAAGTGTGAACAGCCTTGCTTGCACTTCCAAAAACTGAAACAGAATTTCAAACTCTTAAAACTCAGCCAATCATTGCAGACATGTAGACATGTGCTTGGATTCCAGTGGTGGGCATATGATCTAGGAGTCTCGCCTCACATGGCGAAGAGGAAGATGTGAACATCTATCTGGTATTTTTATATTCTTGATGGGACTAAATAGGACTCTTTTATCAATTTTCTCTATTAAAAACTAAAACAGTGGAAATTTTTAATGTGCGTTTATCTTATTCTCCCACAGCCCGGGGGGAGGGAACAAGCCAGAGCAATGGCCTATTTGAAACAATTCCCTCTCTATCTCATTCTATTCCTGAAATAAGGCCTGTGGTTACGACAGTAACAATCTCCTTGCACTTTTCCTGCAAACTGGGTCAATACATCGAGTCACCTGCTGTGCCACTCCTGGGTGCAGAATAAAAGTCTGACGGACAAGACAGCTGTGTGCAGCTATGATGGCATAGTGGAGGGAAGACCCAAAGTGAACTTGAGCTGAAATTCAGTTCAAGTAATCGCACTTTTCACTATTCCAAATGCTATTAAGTAACATTTCAAAGTCATCTTTGAATTGCTTTTCTCCTCCTTTTATTTTCATTCTCCTTTCCTAATAAAAGCTAACTGATAAATTCAAATTACAGCCCTGACCTTTGTGGCCCAGTTGGTTGGGCATCATCTTGCAAAGTGAAAGGTCGCTGGTTCAATTCCAGGTTAGGGCACATGTCTGGGCTGCGGGCTAGTCCCAGGTTGGGGGTGTGCGAGAGGCAACTGATCCATGTTTCTCTCACACATCAATGTTTTTCTCTTTCTCCCTCCCTTTCCCTCTCTAAAAATACACAAATTTTAAAATCTTAAAAAAAAAAGTCAAATTACCTAAAAATCTGCCAATTACCAAAAAAGTAAAGCCAACCCCACAGCCTTGAGCTGGACCAGCGGTCCACTGAAGGCACGGGATGGGTGTGTCCACCAGCACTGCCTCCGCCAAGCCCCCAGCAGTTGCAGTCACCTGGAAGCCAAGCCACTCACTCCAAGAGACAGTCCTGTCCTTCTGACACCGAGCCAAGGAGCCACTCAACAGCCCTTCCAAAGGGAGCCTGGGGCTGGAGTTGAACTGTGAGGCCTCTTGACAAGAAGGTCAAGTCCTCCCACAGTGGCCACAGCCCAGCCATGCCCATACCTTCTGATCCTGGTTGCCCAAACCAGCCACACTGACCCCTCTCCGGCTCCCAAATGCACAGGCCATGCTCCCCTCAGGCCCCCCACCTGCACCCTGCTACCCCTTCCCAGACTTTCTCAAGGAGGCCTCCACTGACCACCTCTGGCTTCACCCTCCTCCTGAGTTCCTGTCACTTCTTATAGCTATACTGCCTCACTGTTTGTGGGCGTCCTCCATTAGAACGCCAGCTCCCAATGGCAGGGGACTCTGTGCTTCCCAGGGTCTGAGAAGACAGTCCGGCTGGAACAGTCCAGCTCACAGTGTCCACGCCCACGGTCCTTACAGGTCTCAGCTGTGCCCTTCCTTGGCTGCTGCTCTCCACCCAGCCTGAGTCAAGCTCTCACCACTAAAGCCTCCCCTCAGCCCACGCACTCAAGAACCCTGCACCATCTGTTGGCAGGCCAACCCCCTCACCAACCCTGCCCAAGGCCCCCAACCTCTGCCCCATCGACCATGCACCCCAGCAGGAGCCTGTCCCTCAGGGTCCAGGGTCCACCACCTCACTTCAGGGCAGGGGTCTGCTCTGCACAGTCTAAACTCAGGGCGGGGTGGGGGGACACCACCTACAATGCACCCCATAATGTGTTATCATGTTGAGACCAAGCCTCGCCTTCTGAGGATGCTTCTATTTCAGAATGTTCTTGCCATTGAAAAAACAAGCACCATCTCCTGAAGAATCCATGCTAACTCCAGGACTGGCGAGAGGGTTGGGGAATGATTTTAATTAAATCAAAGTAGAAGTATTATCAAAAAGAATGCAAAAACAAAGAGAGTCCAACAACCCCAGTGGGGTTCAGTGGTGTGTGGGGGCTGGCCAGTGGCAGGACTTCCCCAAAGTGAACTGATTTGGGGGCTCACGGTAGCAGGGGGCTGCTCCTCCATACAGGAGGAGGCGCAGTGGCAGTGAGCTGGGTGCCTGGGGGATGGAGACAGACCAGGTGTACCAGGCCAGGTGAGCCAGGAAGTGGTTCAAATGGGAAAATAGGCTGCAGAGAGCTCTGGATGGAGACACAAGACCGTGGCTAGCTCCTCTCAGGTAGAGACAGAGAACCCAAAGTCCCTCCCATGGCCTTGCCTCGGGCTTTTCTCTGCCAACCCCTGGGAAGGACAGAGAGTACCCCAGAGAGAACATCCCAGGCAAAGGCAAGGAAGAGGGCAGGAGGGCTGGGAAGTGCATCAGGGTGGATGGTTAACCATTAAGGAAAGATCAGGACTGAAGGAGACAGACCATTCTCCAGCGACCATTTGCTCTCACTAGATTGATAAATATCTAAGCACACCCGAAGTTGCTAAACTTCAAGACAGATGCAACCCACGACATGACCACACAAGCGATCTGAGCCAGCAATCCCTCCTGCCTGACAGATGGAGAAGTAACCTCTGCAGAGACAGCTCCTCTCCCTCGCCAGGCAGGTCAATGCCGGAGAATTTATTACCGCGGGCTGGGTTGCATCTGTCTGGGTCACAAGTGTTCTGGGAGCACATGCTGACTTTCAGGTCACAACCCCCCAGGAACTCCTGCAGAGGAGCTTGCTCCATTTCATACTAACTGTGGCCTAAAAGAACCAACCTGGACTTTGCCTAGAGAGGGCCTCAGAGCCACACAGATGGCCCCAGCACCACCTCTCGCTGGCCACTGCTCTGGGCTCCTTCCTGCCCACACCCATGGGCCCAGTTGCCACTGCTGCTCCCAGCTTGACACTTGAAAGGAATCTGAAATCCTCAACCACCTGAATCCTAAGAAGCCCAGTCTCAACCCCTGGCTGGAAGGTGCAGAGACCGCAAGGGTCATGCCCAAGGCCCAGAGCTCCTCATGGCTCCTTTGATTCTAGGTCCCAGGGAACACACTGACGCCATCACCCCCTGTGGGTAAGGTTGTATCGCTCGGCCCCCACCCCCAGCCCAGCACCTCCCCTGTTGCTCCCTCCCTCACTGCACGCTCTGTACGCCCAAGGACCCTGGCTGCGGGCTCACCACAGGGTCTCTGGGCTGTGCTGGTGTTCCCACGTGTGCACTGACTGGCTGAAAGAACAAGCAGTAACACACAGGGCTCCATACACAGAATGCTACCCAAAGCCATCTGGGTGTTTTAGGAAACCCTGGTCAAACGTGCCAGTGTTGGGGAGGTAACAGACAAGACAGGTGAGACTCCATCAACAACTGCTATTAAGACCTGGGATCCAAGGGCACCCCCCCTTGATTGAGCCACCAGGAGGACAGTGGGTCCTGCTGAGTCTCTTTATGTCCCTCGTTCTCCAATAAAGGTGCAGGAAGGAGGGGAAAGGCCTGCAACTAGTGACTTCCCAATACTGTCACCCCCACACCACCGGGCCAAAGACAGGGAATGAGAAAGAAAGGTCTACTCAGAGCTTCAGAGTTTCATTTGAAGAGGGCAGTGTATGGGCAACTGGTAAGAGAGTGAAATGGTACAACCACTTGGAAGAACATCTGGCAGTTTTGTAAGAAACGAAACTCACGTGCATGTGATCAGTCACCCCACTGCCAAGCACAGGCCCTAACGACATAAAAAGGTGTATCTACATAGACTTGCACACGAATGTCATTAGAAGATTTATATATAGTCCCAAACTGGGAATATCCCAGCCCGAAATTAGTGTCCATCCTGGGGTACAAGCATACGATGGAGCACTACTCCATAACAGAAAAACAGACTCCTGATACTTAAAACAACAAGGATAAATCTCAAAATATCACAAACAGGGAGAAGCCAGAAAAAGAGCAGATACTGATGATCTTATTTACATGAAGTCCATGACTTGCAAAACAAATCTATGGTGACAAAAATCTGCAAAGAAGGTACCAGTAGGGCCCTAGCGAGTGTGGCTCAGTGGACTGAGTGCTGGCCGGCAGACTGAAAGGCCACCAGTTCAATTCCTAGTCAGGGCACAGGCCTGGGTTGCGGGCCAGGTGCCCAGCTGGGGGCAAGCGAGAGGCAAGCAGTCGATGTGTCTCTTGCACATCAATGTTTCCCTCTCTCTCCCTCTCCCTTCCACTCTCTCTAAAAATAAAAACAATCTTAAAAAAAAAAAAAAGAAGGCGGCACCAATAGGAAGGAAGGGTTACTGTAAGGCCATGAGGGTAACTGTCTGTGGTAATGCCAATAGCTCTGGATAGCAATTTGCATTATCAGACATAACACTTTGTCAAAATCCACAGAATGGTAGACTTAAGGTTTCACTGTAGGTATACTTTTACTCAAAGAGGACTGCAAACAAACACTGACTCCAGGCAACGACTGACACACGTGCTGCAGTGTTTAGTGGAGTGTGCGCAAGTGTACTGATCTGAAGCGATCCCGTCAGAACAAAGGGGAGCAGGTTGTTGGGGAGACAGCAAGACGGATGGTTAGTGCAGATGGAATAAACGCTGCCTGCAGAGTACACATGACAGACACAATACATATGGGTGTGCACTGTGTACATCTTTCATATGTTTCAAGGTTTCCATTAAAACCTCTGTGGGGAAAATGGCGGTGGTTTTCTAACATTATGGAGAAGTAGTTGAGTCAGTCAGTTCTGGAAGACAGGGCGTGTGAGGAGCAAAGAATAAGAAACAAGAGAGAGCATCCTGAAACCTGGGGCACTTTAGGGGCTTCACAGAGAAGGGAAGAGGTTAAGCTCAGCGAAAGGAGTGTGAGGAGTCAGGGTCACTGATCGGGGAGGCTGAGCGAGGGGGAGGACAGTGGTGGTGCCGAGGAAGGGGTGAGGCGGTGCAAGCACACAGTGGGGATGACTGACCTCCATTTCTGATCGCTGTGATCCCTCGGCAGAAGTCTTCAAAACTGATCACGCCGAGCCCACTGGGATCCAAGTATTTCGTTAAGTCCTTCACCTGCAATTGCCAAGTGAGAATATGTTACCCAAGCCTTTACAAAATTGGGAGTGTATCAAGCACTTGACCTTTCACCACATTTAGAGAAGCAGCCTAGTTGCAAGGTGTGGTGCTGAAATTAAGAGCCGCTGTTTCCTCTGATCCAAAGGCCTCCACCAAGCTCTGGCCGGGTAGCTCAGTTGGCTAGAGTATCATACTGATATTACAAGGTTGTGGGTTCGATCCCCAGTCAGGGAACATACTCAACCAATGAATGTATGAATAAGTGGAACACCAAATCAATGTTTCTCTCTCTCTGTCTCAGTCTCTCTCCAAAAAGCAATAAATAACTTTCTTTCTTCTTCTTCTTCTTTTTTTTAAAAAGGCCACCAAAAGCTCCAGAGCAAAGGTGGTATACTAGGAGAAGGTGCCAACAGCACCTGGGACCATGAGTCACGGAATAAAATCCTGCTCTTGACTTCCAGCCAAGATGGAAGCACAGGTAGATACACTCTGCCTCCTCGCACAACCAAAAGAGGACAACAACAAATTTAAAACAAACAAACAAAAAATAACCAGAACTGCCAGGAAATCAAATTGTATGGACGTCTGACAACCAAGCAGTTAAAAAAGAAACATTCATCCAGACCAGTAGTAGGGGCAGAGACGAGGAGCCGGGGCGGAGAGGACTTGCAGCAAGGCTGCAGCTGGAGGAGCTGGGTGTGCAAGGCAGTGGCTGATGAACCAGGCGGTCTCACATTTGTGTGTGGATAAACCGTGAGGAATAACTGGGCAGTGAGACAGACCACGCAACCCAGGGTTCCAGCACAGGGAAATAAGCCTCAAGGCCTGTGACTGTGGGACACTGTGGGGGTTGCAGGAGATGGAAAGACTCCCAGCCTCACAGGAGAATCCGATGGAGACCCACAGGGTCCTGGAACATGCACAAACCCACCCACCCGGGACTCAGCACCAGAAGGGCCCGATTTGCTGGTGAGAAGTGGGGAAAGCGACTGAAAGCCAACCAAGAGCAGAGCAAGTGACACTGTTTCCTCTCGGACTCCTCCCCCATACACAGCACCACAAAGCAGCAACATGGGTTGCCCTGCCCTGACAAATATCTAAGGCTTCGCCCCTTATTACATAACAGCCTCGCTGAGACAAAAAATATAACCCAAATGAAAGAACAGATCAAAGCTCCAAAAATAGAACCAAGTGATGAAGAGATAGCCAACCTATCAGATACAGAGTTCAAAACACTGGTAATCAGGATGCTCACAAAAATGGTTGAGTGTGGTTGCAAAATAGAGGAAGACGTAAAGGCTAAGCAAAGTGAAATAAAGGAAAATGTACAGGGAACCAAGAGTGATGGGAAGGAAACCAGGACTCAAATCAATGGTTTGGAGCAGAAGGAAGAAACCAACATTCAACCAGAACAGAATGAAGAGACAAGAAGTCAAAAAAATGAGGAGAGGCTTAGGAACCTCTGGGACAACTTTAAACTTTCCAATACCTGAATCACAGGGGTGCCAGAAGGAGAAGAGGAAGAACAAGACATTGAAACTTATCTGAAGAAAATAATGAAGGAAAACTTCTCTAATCTGGCAAGGGAAACAGACTTCCAAGAAGTCCAGGAAGCTCAGAGAGCCCCAAAGAAGTTGGACCCAAGGAGGAACACACCAAGACACATAATAATAACATTACCCAAGACTAAAGATAAAGAAGATAATCTTAAAAGCAGCAAGAGAAAAGGAGACAGTTACCTACAAAGGAATTCCCATAAGACTGTCAGCTGATTTCTCAAAAGAGACTTTGCAGGCAAGAAGGGGCTGGAAAGAAGTATTCCAAGTCATGAAAGGCAAGGACCTACACCCAAGAATACTCTGTCCAGCTAAACTCTCATTTAGAATGGAAGGGAAGATAAAGTCTTCCCAGATAAGGTCAAGTTAAAGGAGTTCATCATCACCACGCCCTTATTATATGAAATGTTAAAAGGACTTATCTAAGAAAAAGAAGATAAAAAATATGAACAGTAAAATGACAACAAACTCACAACTATCAACAACTGAACCAAAAACAAAGCCAAAAGCAAACTAAGCGAACAACTAGAACATGAACAGAATCACAGAAACAGGGATCACATGGAGTGTTATTAGTGGGGAGGGGGAGGAGGATGATGGGGGAAAAGGTACAGGGAATAAGAAGCATAAATGGTATGTTCAAAATAGACAGGGGGAGGTTAAAAACAGTATGGGAAATGGAGAAGCCAAAGAACTTATTAGTACAATCCATGGACATGAACTAAGGTGGGAGGATGCTGGTGGGAGGCAGGGGTACAGGGTGGAGGGGAGGAAAGGGGAGGAAAAAAATGGGACAACTGTAATAGCATAATCAATAAAATATCTTTTTTAAAAATTCAGCTCTCAAAAGTCAACGGCTATGTTTCTTGAGTGGAAAGATTATCAATGTTGACATTTTAGACATTATTCTATCCAGACTACTTACTACACATAGCATAGATCAACCCATCCATTCCAACAGCTGCGCAGACTCCCTAGGAAAAACAAGTTAGGCAAGTAGACCTAAAAATCATAAAAAGTAAGTTGGATAATTTACACATGAATGTTATAGAGAACGAAACTCTACAAAAAGAAGATATATTTATAATTCTAAGTATAAACTGGATTTTATCAACTTTTAAAAGTTTTTCACTTCAAAAGACACCATTAATAAAACTAAAAGACTTAGGGACTAAGAGAAAATAAAGATTTAAATAGTATTTTATCAAAGAAAATATGCCCTGGTTGGTGTAGCTCAGTGGATTGAGCGCGGGCTGGGAACCAAAGGGTCCCGGTTCGATTCCCAGTCAGGGCACATGCCTAGGTTGCAGGCCAGGTCCCCGTGAGGGCCATGTGAGAGGCAACCACACATTGATGTTTCTCTCCCTCTCTGTCTCCCTCCCTTCCCCTCTCTCTAAAAAATAAAAATAAAATCTTAAAAAAAAAAAAAGAAAAAAAAAAAAAAGAAAATATACGAATGGCTTGTAAGCCCACAAAAAGGTGCTCAAGATCATGAGTCCTGCCCTGCCCGGTGTTGGGCATCATCCTGTAAACTGAAGGTCTGATTCCCGGTCAGGGCACATGCCCGGGCTGCAGGTTCAGTTCTGGTCAGGGCGTGTGCAAGAGGCAACCGATAGATGATGTTTCTCTCCCTTTTTCTCTCCCTTGTCCTCTCTCTAAAAATAAATAAAATCTTAAAAAAAATAAAGATCATGAGTTCTTAGGGAAATGCAAATTAAAACCACGTGCTATCACGCACTAGAAGAGCCGTAATCAAAAGTACAGACAGTAACAAGGATGTGGGAAAACTGGGAGCTCATATATTGCTAAGAGGAATGTAAAATGGCCTGTCGAATTTGGAAAATCATTTGGCAATTTCTTCAAAAGTTAAACATAAGCTTACCACACAACACAGTATTGCCATTCTTAGGTAGCCACCCGAGAGGAAAAAAATATCCAAAAAAAGACGTATATGCAAATATTTAGAGCAAGGCAGCATTATTCATAATAGCAAAAGAGCAAAAGCAATCCAAATGTCCATCAACTGAGGGATGGATAAATAAGATTGGCCTATTCATACAATAGACTATTATTCAGCTATGAAAAGGAATGAAATACTGATACATACTACAACATGAATGAATCCCAAAAACATTCAGCTAAGTAAAAAAGCCAGACACAAAAGACCACAAATTATATTCTTTCACTTACAGGAAATTTCAGAAAAGACAGATCTATAGAAATGCAAAGCAGATGAGTGGTTGCCTGGAAATTGTGGATGAAAGTGGGAATAACTGCTAACAGCACGGGAGACCTTTCTCGGGTGTGGAAATATTGTAAAACTAAGCTGTAGTGATGACCGCATAACTACGAATTTACTAAAAGTCACTGATTTGTACACTTACAGTGGGTGAATCATATGGCACATAAATTATGTTTCAACAAGCTCTTAAAAATTAACAGCCCTGGCTGGTGTGGCTCAGTGGATTAAGCACCACTCTGCGAGCCAAAAGGTCGCGGGTTCCATTCCCCATCAGGGCACATGCCTGGGTTGTGGGCCAGGTCCCCAGTAGGGGGCGTTCGAGAGGCAGCTGATAGATGTATCTTTTTCTCTTTCTCTCCCTTCCCCTCTCTCTAAAATAAATAAACAAAATCTGTTAAAATATAATTTAATAAAGATATAAAAAGGATTCAAGAGAAAATGACAAATAATGAAGGCAAAGATATATTACAATGTCTAACAGAAGTCCCTGAGAAAAAATCAAAATAAAGGACTCATGGACATGGATGACAGTGTGGTTGGTGATTGTGGGGGGAGGTAGAGGTGGAAAAGGGTACAACGGGGATAAATGATAATGGAAAAACTACAATAAATAAATGAATAATAAAATTTTTTTTAAAAACTATAGAGAACTTCCCTTAAAAAATTAACTACATATTGAAAGACTACACAAGGTACCTAAGAATACCAACTCCTAAACCCAAAACACCTACTCCAAGACTTAATCTGGTAAATTTTTTGGACTTTATTTATTTTTAGACAGAGGGGAAGGATGGGAGAGAAAGAGGGAGAGAAACATCAACGTATGGTTGCCTCTCACATGCCCCCTACTGGGGACCTGGTCTGCAACCCAGGTATGTGCCCTGACTGGGAATCAAACCGGTAACCCTTTGGTTTGCAGGCCAGCGCTCAAAATATACTGAGCCACACCAGCCAGGGCTGGACTTTAAAGAAAAAAAAAAAAATCCTTTGAATAGCTTGGTGAAAAACCAAGTGACTTTATAAAAGAAAATCAGATTATCATTATACTTCTCAGCAGCAACACAGGAATATTCTAATTCTATTACTCCAGGTGTTGTTGAGAACTGGGATCCTCCACATCACTTTGAGGTATCACTCATGATGTATTAAAAACAAAATAAAAACTAATTTATGCAATTAACAGTGAGCACTTGTAGCAGCTAGGTCATGGCATTTAAATTCCATTTTCATTAAAAGGATTCAGGACCCTTGCAGAAATGCCAGGAGATAGCACGCTGAGCCCGGCATATACTGTCACACCTGAAAGCAAAGCAGCTATCAAAGCCTGTATTAGGTCACATCAAAGAACTCAGGAGCCAACCTAACAGGATTTCACAGAGAAAAATGAGACAATATAAACACTGATGAGAATGATAAATACAGCAGACTGAAACACATCACATTTCAATCAAAGAAAGCAAAATTACAGTGAAAAATAACCACTCATCATTGGAGGACACTAGTGAGCCAATTTATCATTGTAAAAATTAATAAAAGGAAAGAACCAAGCAGTTATCCTGCCTTCACTATACACACTGTTACTCAGGTTAAGCAATGGTAGTCACACAGGGAAATGTCTCTTTAAGGAGAGATCCAGCCAGTAATAGAAGAAGGAATGATGGGATTAGAACGTCACCATCCTGAATTCCTTGATGGAGTAATGGACATGATCAATGACCTGAGTGCCTCCTGATGGAAGTATGTGACACCACCTAAATCAAACCTGATTCCAACTACCAATTTATAGGAAATACAATGATTAAAGCAATATGTTTCAACATCATCTCAGGGATGTAGTCAGCAAAACTCAAAGCAGGAGGACCTTGAAAGAAACAGATAAGTGACCTGCTATTTTCAAGGAGGGAAAAAAAAAGGATACAGAGAATAGTAAATCTTCTTTAAGAGACTTAGAAGACATATCAACCTACTGCCTTCATGTAAGGACTTTTTGGGATCCTGATTCAAAGAAATTGTTTTTTAAAAATCATATTTACAAGATAGTTAGAAATGTGAACAGTGATCCTGCATATTGAATACTGATTGAATATTAGATATTAAGGAGCTGTTGTTAATTTAAGCACATTGCTTGCCCCCCTCCGCTGAAGACATGTTTTATTCATTTTTGAGAAAGAGGAAGGGGAGGAAGGACAGAGAGAGAAACACTGACTGGTTGCCTCCTGTAAGTGCTCTGACTGGGCATTGAACCCACAAACTTTTTGGTGTACAGGATGGCACTCCAACCAACTGAGCAACCTGGCCAGGGAAGCACATTGTTTTTCTGATATACTAACTGAAATATTTAGAGATACTTAAAAAACCTGGGACTAAGGTACATATATGGATACATACACGTAACCAAATGGCCATGACCGAGAGCCACTGAGGCTGGGATACTGGGGAATTACACTATTCTACTTTTATATATAATTGAACTTTTCCATAATGAAAACTTTGAAGAGAAACAAGACAAAAAGAGCAAAGAAGAGCAAAAAAGCAAGTGGAAGATAGTGGGGAGAGAGAGGGAAAAAAGATGAGGCAGTTAGCCAGGGAGAGGTGACCTTTGACCACAGAAGGAGGGAAGGACCACATGGGAAACCAAGAAAGGTAGTAGGGTTTCAGCACGGACTACTTAGGCATAGGGTGTAGGAAGGGTGTTTCAAAGGTGGAGAATCAGAGCTACGACGGTGATCGGCATGAGGCCTGACTGAGGCCAACCCATAATCCACAGCACTCACAAATATTTCTCAGGGCCTCCTCAGCACCAGGCAGGCTGGTGGACGCTCTAACATTCAGCCCTTTCAACATCGTTTGCTGATGACATGCAACATAAAGCCAGACTGAAACTGGACCGGCTCAAGCTAAAAGACCCTAACAGTCCAGGATTCTTGAGCTAGAGGCGGCATCTCCCTTTTCTCCCTCCGCAACGGGAAGAGATGGCAGCCACCATCCCTCCATCTCAAGGCCCTGGGTGTTTGAGGCACTGGGCTCGAAGGTCCCCACATCAGCTGATTTCTTCAAATAGCTGAATGACTCCCTCTTTAACTCACAAAAGCCTTCATTCCTAAAGTACATGATGTCTAGTGAGAATCTTGCTGGGTATTTAACCTGGACTCCATACTGACTAAGTTGTCCGTAAGGTTTCTAAGAATTTTGACAGTGAAGTTACTAATTGAACACAAAGTACCAAGTCATTCATTCTGAAACATTAACCCAATGCTTTATAAACAAACAATTAACTGAAGAGGCCTTTTTATAGGTTACCATGTTAGAATGAGCAAAGATGAATCAAAGTACACATTTTTAAAAAGTATACTTTATATTTTCTTTGGAGAATAAATCAACAATGATTTGGGGATTGTTCAAATGATCCAAGACCAAAGTTACCCATTCACAGACTTTCAGAAAAAAAGAGTAATACTGTGGGCCCTGACTGGGTAGCTCCGTTGGTTAAAGTGTCAACCCAATACTCCAAGGTTGTGTGTTCGATCCCCAGTCAGGGAACACACAAGAATCAACCAATATAAGTGGAACAACAAATTGATGTTTGTCTCTCAAATCAATAAATAAAATTTTAAAACAACAGCACTAAAATATAAGAACCTGCCCTTTCTTGGAAAATTAGCAGAACCTGGAAACCAAGCCAAGAGACGTACACCAGCGCAAAGGAAGCCAGCACTCTGTCCCACAAATGGACACAGGAAGTTACAGAAACACCATATGGGAGAGGATCCCACCCTGCAACCAGCTGCCGACAGACAGAACTGGGTCCTGCAGGATTATTCTAATATGAAACATTTACTAACAAATTGTATTGTTTCTGCTACAGATGTGAAGACAATTTAGAGAAGAAAGCAGAACAAGCTCTGTAACCACAGTTCAACTACAGAAGCACGGCTCACAGAAATCACAATGAAAGCACAGCACTTCACAGGGAGAAACTATCCCCATTTCTGAACCTTGTTGTGACAACCAACTTGAATTACAACATTTTCAACAAAGCTTATCTTATCTGAAGCCATGGTGATACTATTAAGCACCTCAACCTACCTAACATTTACAGAATATTCCAGCCAATGAAAGCAGGATACACATTCCTTTCAAGCAAGTGCTCATGGGACATTTACCAACACAGACTATATTTTGGACCATAAAACAAGTTTTGATAGATTTAAAAGGATCCAAGTCAATATTAGCCATCAGGGAAATGCAAATTAAAACAATGTAAGGTATATACACATCTATTTGGATAGCTAAAATTAAAAAGATGGGCCCTGGCTGGTGTGGCTCAGTGGACTGAGTGCTGGCCTGTGAACCAAAGGGTTGCTGGTTCAATGCCCAGTCAGAGCACGTGTCTGGGTTGCAGGCCAGGTCCCCTGTGGGGGAGCGCACAAGAGGCAAACACACATTGATGTTTCTCCCCCTCTCCTTCTACCTGCCTTCCCCTAATTATAAATAATAAAATCTTAAAAAAAAAAAAAAAAGGGCCATACTGTGTACACCAAGTGTTTGGCAGCATGTGGGGGAACTGGAATTCTCATACACTGCTGCTGTGGCCATAAAATTACACAGCCACTCTGGAAAACTGTTTGGAAATTCCTTAAAGGGTTAACCACGTATCTACCCTACAATCTAGTCGATTCGCCACTCCTAGAAATTCACCCAAAAGAAATGAAAGCATACATAAAGACTTGTACATGAACAATCATAGAAATTTTGTTTGAAGTGGCAAAAAAAAAAGGGGGGGGGGAGGGAACAATTCCATGCCCATCAACTTAAGAATGCATAAACAAATGGTGGTATTCCAAAAGACTTTTTTAAAAACCAGAAGTCATGAGCCCTGGCTGGTGTAGCTCAGTGGATTGAGCGCGGGCTGGGAACCAGACGGTCCTGGTTCGATTCCCGGTCAGGGCACATGCCTGGGTTGCGGGCCAGGTCCCCTGTGAGGGCCATGTGAAAGGCAACCATACATTGCTGTTTCTCTCCTTCTCTGTCTTCCTCCCTTCTCCTCTCTCTAAAAATAAATAAATAAAATCTTTAAAACAAAAAACAAACAAAAAAAAAAACCAGAAGTCATGGTACTAATAAGCAGAATGTTCCTAGGGACTCCCTTAGCTATTCATAAACTTCACACCAGATTTGCAGGTGGGAAAGAGAAGCAGCTCTCAAGAGCCTAATTACAGATCACGTCTACATGTCCACACTAAGGCCTGCAGCTTGCCTACCTCACGGCACCTGCACTTCTTTTCTAATTAAAAAAACTTTTTTCAGTTACAGTTTACATTCAATATTATTTGGTATTACTTTCACGTGTACAGCATAGTGGTTAGATAATCATATACTTTACAAAGTGTTCCCCCGAATATTTCCAATATTCACTGGCACCATTCACAGTTATTACTATTAGTGACTCTATTTCCTATGCTGTACTTTATATCCCTATGAATATTTTAAACTACCACTCTGTACTTCTCAATCCCTTCACCTTTTTTCACCCAGTCCTCCAATATCCCTCCCTTCAGCTTATTTCCTGTATCTATGTATCTGTTTCCTTATTTTTTTAGTTTTTTCATTTCTCTTAAACTTTTTTTAATATATTTTATTGATTATGCTATTACAGTTGTCCCATTTTCCCCCCTTTATTCCCCTCCACCGCGCACACCGCCTCCCACCCACATTCCCCCGCTTTAGTTCGTGTCCATGGGTCATACACATAAGTTCTTTGGCTTCTACATTTCCTATACTATTCTTAACCTCCCCCTGTCTATTTTCTACCTACCACTTATGCTACTTATTCTCTGTACCTTTCCCCCCTCTCTCCCCCTCCCACTCCCCTATTGATAACCCTCCATGTGATCTCCATTTCTGCGGTTCTGTTCCTGTTCTAGTTGTTTGCTTAGTTTGCTTTTGCTTTTGTTTTAGGTGTGGATGTTAACAACTGTGAGTTTGCTGTCACTTTACTGTTCACATTTTTTAATCTTCTTTTTCTTAGATAAATCCCTATAACATTTCATATAATAAGGGCTGGGTGATGACGAACTCTTTGAACTTGACCTTATCTGGGAAGCACTTTATCTGCCCTTCCATTCTAAATGATAGCTTTGCTGGATAGAGTATTCTTGGATGTAGGTCCTTGCCTTTCAAGACTTGGAATACTTCTCTCCAGCCTCTTCTTGCCTGTAAGGTCTCTTTTGAGAAATCAGCTGACAATCTTAAGGGAACTCCTTTGTTGGTGACCGTCTCCTCTTCTCTTGCTGCTTTTAAGATTCTCTCCTTATTTTTAATCTTGGGTAATGTAATTATGATGTGCCTTGGTGTGTTCCTCCTTGAGTCCAACTTCTTTGGTACTCTATGAGCTTCCTGGACTTCCTGGAAGTCTATTTCCTTTGTCAGATTGGGGAAGTTCTCCTCCATTATTTGTTCAAATAAGTTTTCAATTTGTTGCTCTTCCTCTTCTCCTTCTGGCACCCCTGTGATTCAGGTATTGGAAAGTTTAAAGTTGTCCCAGAGGTTCCTAAGCCTCTCCTCATTTTTTTGACTTCTTGTCTCTTCATTCTGTTCTGGTTGAATGTTGGTTTCTTCCTTCTGCTCCAAACCATTGATTTGAGTCCTGGTTTCCTTCCCATCACTCTTGGTTCCCTGTACATTTTCCTTTATTTCACTTAGCGTAGCCTTCATTTTTTCATCTAATTTGTGACCAAATTCAACCAATTCTGTGAGCATCCTGATTACCAGTGTTTTGAACTGTGCATCTGATAAATTGGCTATCTCTTCATGGCTTAGTTGTATTTTTTTCTGGAGCCTTGATCTGCTCTTTCATTTGGGCCATTCTTTTTCAGTGCACCTGTTACATCTAAGGGGCAGAGCCTTAGGTGTTCACTAGGGCGGGGTAACCCATGTCATTGTGTTGTGACGTTGTCTGTGGGGAAGGGGTCTGAGAGCGGACAATGACGCTTGCTCCACTCTCTGCCAACTTTCAGTCACTTCCCCTGCTACCCACCAGCAAGTTGGGCCCTTCTGTGCTGATTCCCAGGGGGGTGGGCTTGTGCATGTTCTAAGACCCTGTGGGTCTCTCCAACGAACTCTCCTGTGAGGCTGGGAGTTACTCCCGCTGCCGCCTCAGGAGATGGAGCGCTGGGTTGCTCCATCTGTCTCACTCCCCAGTTGTTCCTTTAACCACACGCGAATGTGGGACCAACTGCTCCACCAGCGTGGCCTCACTGGGTTCGCCAGCCGCCGCCTTGCTGTGAGTCCTCTCTGCCCAGCTGCCAGTCTCCACCCCTCCTACTGGTCTGGATGAACGTGTCTTCTTTAACTCCTTGGCCATTGGACTTCCATACAGTTTCATTTTCTGGCAGTTCTGGTTGTTTTGGTTTTTAAATTGTTGTTGTCCTTCTTTTGGTTGTGCGAGGAGGCATAGTGTGTCTCCCTATACCTCCATCTTGGCCGGAAGTCCCACTCTATGTGTCTGTTTTCTTTGTTCATTTATATTGTCCTTTAGATTCCACATATAAGTGAAATATATAGTATCTGTCTTTCTATGACTGACTTATTTCACTTAGCATAATACCCTCTAGGTTCATCCATGCTGTCACAAATGGTAAGATTTTATTTTTTTGCCCTGGCTGGTGTGGTTCAGTGGATTGAGCACCAGTCTGTGAACCAGAAGGTCTCCAGTTCAATTCCCAGTCAGAGCACATGTCTGGGTTGTGGGCCAGGTCCCCAGTTGGGGGCAGCCAATAGATGTTTCTCTCATATATCATTGCTTCTCTCTTTCTCATTCCCTTCCCCTCTCTCTAAAAAATAAATAACATATTTTAAAAAACTGTCCTCAGGTGAGGATGAAAAATAATTTTTTAAAGATTTCATTCTTTTTTATGGCTATTTATTATTCATATTTTTGATGATTTTTTTACTTCTTCTTAAAGAAGACCCTTTAACATTTCTTTTAATACTGGTTTGGTGGTGATGAACTCCTTTAACTTTTTCTTGTCTGGAAGCTCTTTATCTGTCCTTCCATCCTAAATGAACCCTTTCCTGGGTACAGTAATCTTGGCTGAAGATTTTCCTCACTCTGAATATGCCTTGCCACTCCCTTCTGGCCTGCCAAGTTTGTGTTGAGAAATTTGCTGACAGTCTCATGGAAGCTCCCTTGTACAAAACTAAATGCTTTTGTCTCGCTGTTTTCTTTCTTTTTTATATATATATTTTTTGTTTATTTTATTTTTTTAACTTTGTTTGAAACTAGCCCACATGCTACAGAGCTGTGAGGCCAGCTTCAGTATTACTTTTCCTCCTTTAATGACCACCAAGACTGGGATCGAATGTTCAGGTCTGAAGGGATTGCTGTTTTAAGATTATTGCTTCTTCTTTAACCTTTGGCATTTTAATTACAATATGTCTTGTGCGGACTCCCTTTAGTTCTTGCTTGGGACTCTCTGTGCTTCATGGATTTGTATGTTTAGTTCCTTCACCACGTTAGGGAAGTTTTCTGTCATTATTTTTTCAAATAGGTTTTCAATTTCTTGCTCTTGTTACCAAATAAAAAAAAAGGAGGGGGAAGGAGGGTTTAGTTGCCTTTTGCCACAAAAGCCAAACTTGTGAAGCAGGTGCTGATACAAAAGGAAAAAGGTTTTATTTGGATGCTGCACCATCTTGTAGAATGGAGGACTCCCCGTCTCAAAGCTCATCTCTGCAAAACCCAGACAAAACCCAGTCATCCTCAGCAAGACCAGAACAAAAAGGCAGTGCCCAGAGTTCCTGCTCCATTTTAAAGTACTGTCCTTTGGAGCCCCAGGCAGCTGCTCAGTGGTCATCCAGATAGCTTAGCTTGTTCCCAGCTGCTGTTTGGCTTCAGGCCCGCCACCTGGAGGCCATGTGTGGAAGACAGTGTAGCCATAGCCACATGGCTGCTAGGGCTGCAAGGCCACTTGCCTGTACAGGAGAGCATGCAAGCACACCAGTGAGTTCTTCACCAGGTCAGCAAGAAAGAGACTCCCTCCTGGAGGCCATGGACCACGTAGCTACTAAGGGCCACATGGCCCGTGGAAAACAGGCCAGTGTACTGTCTGAGTGCAGGTCCTGAGCAATGAGCAAGGAATGAGAGCAGAGCCATCCTGAGCAACGAGCAAGAGAGCAGATCCCAAGCAGTGAGTGACTAGCAAAAAGCAGTGCAGGTCCAGAACAGTGAATGACAAGCAAGACAGAAAGCACAACTAAGAGAACACAATTGTCTCTTTGTTCCCCTGTATGTTTTGGGTGTGGGACCTACCAGTTGCTTTCCCAGAAAAACCAATTAACTTCCTAAAACCAGTTAACTTCGTAAACTTCCTGCTTTGGGTGGGTACACCTCCCAGCTAATCCCTTCTTTCCCCAGGCTAGACTGACAGGCCTCTTTGGTTCAGCACTTTGCCATTCTGACTTCTGTGGTGCACCTGCCTGCCTTCCCTTGGTCCTACCCCTAACCTGGTACCAGAAGGGTGTAGGCAAGGGCTTTTCCCCTTATCCAATTATCTTTCTAGCTTTTGGTACTGCAGGGCCCTATCCATTCATTCCTCTAGCCCTTAGCATGCTGGGTCACACCCATTCACCTTTCTAGCTTTCCAAGCTTGCCTGGGGCCCTGTCCATTCATCCTTCTGGCCATGGCCACTGGCCACGTCTGCCAGGGTTCCCACTGACTCTGGGCTGGGCAGTCATGCAGCCAAGGTGCCGTGATCAGCTGAGCCTCCAGACTTCTTGCCCCACCTGCAGAGGGGCACCCTGTCCTCCTGCAGCTCTACACGGTCTGCTGAGCATCAGGCACCTTGGCTCACTGAGAAGGGGCCAGCCGAAGGCATAAGCTCATCCACCAGTAACTCTCTCCTCCTCCCAGCACCCCCATGATGCAAATGTTAGTGTGCTTGAAGTTGTTGCAGAGACTCCTTAGACCACCCTCATTTTTTTTGTATTTTTTCTTTTCGCTGTTCTGATTGGGTGTTTTCTGCTTCCTTATATTCCAAATTGCTGATATGATTCTCTGCAACTTCTACCCTATGGGTGATTACCTGTAATTTATTCTTCATTTCAGTTAGTGCATCCTTCATTACTTTTTCATGGTTTCATTATCCTTTGTCACGCTATTTAAGTTCTCAATATGTTCTTTGAAGTTTTAAGTTCCTTGAAATTCTAAACTCCTTGAGTATCCTCTTAAAAATAAAAGATTTTATTTATTTATTTTTAGACAAATGGGAAGGGAAGAAGAGAAGGAAAGAAACACATTGATAGGTTGCCTCTCACACGCCCCCAATTGGGGACCTGGACCGCACACAACCCAGGCATGTGCCCTGACAAGGAATCAAACTGGTGACCTTCTGGTACACAGGGCAGTGCTCAATCCACTGAGCGGCACCAGCTAGAGCATCCTTGGGCATTTCTATAAACCACTGTTTTGAAGTTTGAATCTGGTAGTTTGCTTGCTCCATTTCATTTAGCTTTTTTCTGGAGATTTCTCCTGTTCTTTCTTTTGGGACCTTTCTTTGTCTCCACATTTTGGCTGCATCCCTATGTCTGTTTTTATGCATTATGTAGAGCTGCTACAGCTCCTGAACTTGGTAGAGTGGACTTGGTAGTAGGTATCCTATAGGGCACAGTGCCACATCCTCCCCAGTCACCGAAGCTGGGTGTTCCAGGTTTGCCCGTGTGAGATGTGTGTGCTGTCTTGTTGCAGTTGAGCCTTGATCGCTGTTGGCATCACTAAGAGAGACTGACACCCAAGGCCAATTGGAACTGAGGACTGGCTGTGACTATAGCAGAGGCACTGCTACGCAAGAGGCAACCCGACAGAGCAAGACTTGCTTCAGTGGGCTTTGGTGCTTGCCGATTCTGTCCCTTGAGTGTGTCACTTGTAGAAGTGGTAGGGTTGTAACCCAGCATGGTCTGAAGCTGTCCACTGGCTCTGAGGCCTCCTGGGAGGTTTAAGGTCGCCACCACCTGTGCCCTGCCTGGGGCCACCTGGCATGAGCTACAGAGTGATCCTCAAATGGCTACTTGTGCCGGGCTTGGAGGTGCCCAAGCTGCAAACCAAGGCCAGCTGCCACAGTGCCGGGCCTGGGGTCACTTAGCAAGAGGTATGGAGTACACAGAGGCCAGATGCTGCTTGTTTAAGAGACTTTAGGAAAGTGCAAAGCATAAGGCAAGAGAGATCGTTTGTATGGAAAAGCCCCTGGAAGCAGCTTGGGTGCACCCACAAGTTGGAT
This sequence comes from Micronycteris hirsuta, assembly GCA_004026765.1. NCBI lineage: Eukaryota > Metazoa > Chordata > Mammalia > Chiroptera > Phyllostomidae > Micronycteris > Micronycteris hirsuta. The sequence continues at coordinate 21,156 of PVJI01011315.1, read as the reverse complement.
GGGGCTGGGTCTCAGGGATCACCAAGGCAGAGCAAACAGGTTTAGCCAAGTTGACGGAGACTAAGATATGGTGCTTGCCTCTGGCTCTGTGGGGAGAGGGCTCAGAAAAGGCACAATGGCCCCTGCTAGCACTTCTGTTTGGGGGAAAGCTGCCCTTCCAGCTCTCACCTTGATGCCAGACAATTCAGTTCCTCCCTGTGTGTACCTGGTGCCTTTTGAGGTACTGCCCTAGCACTGGAGCTCAGAGTAAGCAAATCCAAGTAAATCCATGCATGGGCCCTTTAAGAGGAACTCCTGGGACTCCAGAAGCCCTCTGTCTCCCTAGACCTCTATTACTGCTAGGTTTTACACTATGGGGGAGTTATGGAGACTTCTCTTTCTGGCACTGGAACCCTGGGCAGGGGGTCTGGTGCGGGGCTGACCCCTCGCTCCACAAGGGGCCATCCACAGCCCAGCTGTCCCTCTCGATATTTGCCCCACGTAGGTGTGAGAGCCACTCACTCTGCATCTCTGCCCCTCCTACGAGTCCTGATGTGGCTTCTTCTGTATATCCTTAGTTGTAAGACTTCTGTTCAGCTAGATTTCAGGAGGTTCTGAAGATAGCTGTTCTGTAGTTTAGTCGTAATTTTGATATGGTTGTGGGAGGTTCCAAGTACCAAGCTTACCTATGCCGCCATCCTGAATGGAACCCCTGCACTTCTTTTTAAGAGCATCTACAAAGCAGCTAAACAAACATACATGGATTTTTCCTGCTGCTTCTGAGAAGTCCTCTTAGCTGTCCTGAGCTGCACACCCAAGGCACCTACCTGAAGGGACTGGCCAGTGTCCAGGGCACCCAGAGCTCTCTGGCACAGGAAGTTCCATCTGGCTTTGCTCTCGCAGGCATGGGCCCTGGCCAGCACCAACACCCAAGATGCCATTTCCAACTTTCCTTACCAATTTCATAGAAGAGCAAAAACTATCTCATTTTTATAAATCCTGAAAAAACTAAATGTCATGTAGTTTTCGAAGTCTATAAGTAAGAGACAGGAAGGATGTATGTCCTGTTTTTTACTGACACCTTTGGAAATAAGCCTGGAATATTTTAAATAGCAGAGCTATGATTTTTGGGATAATTTTATGGTTTCTTCTGGGAGATGGTGGGAAGGAGAGGTGAGGAAGACAAAGGGGTGGATGAGACTACAACCATATCTGCAGTGTGTGACTTCTTAAAAGTAGATATGCACTTGAGTGGGGGTTTTGCTGGTTGGTTCATTTTAATGGAGATAATGGAAGGGTTTTTAGAAATGTAAGGAAGTTTGTTTGGTATATAGTAACATGCTTAATATAAAACCAGAAAAAGCTTTAAAAAAAAAAAAAGGAGGGAGGTGGGGGCTGGGGGAGGGGGGAAGGGAGGGAGAGGATGCAAATAACTGTAATTGAACAACAATAAAGTAATTAAAAAAAAAACAAAACAGAAAAAGCTGTGTGCTCATCAGAACGGGCACCATTTTGAGTTCTTAGATTAAAAAAAAAAAAGGAAGAGAAAAGAAAAAGAAATGCCACAAATTTGTTCTCAGGGCCTTTGAAAAGTAGACACACAGGATAGATGACTCAAGCTTCCTTCTAAGCAGTGGTGATTTTCTGTCTGTAACTGTCTGGAGAACAACCAAGTAAGAAGGAGCTCCCTATGTATAACATTTCCTAAGCCTGCAGAAAACTGTCACACTAGGGCTCCAGAACCTGGGACAGCGCCTTTTTTTTTTTTTCTCCTTTTAACCTCTACTTGGCAAATCATTTTTTCAGGGGTTATGCTCAGCAATTTATGCTTGAAGACCACGTTCAGAGATATCTCTAGATACTTAAAAATTGCCCAGCTGTATGGACACAAAATGAAGGCTCGCTGTCTCCCTAAACACCTTAACTAACTGAACCCTCTGGAATTACTGGGTCCTGCTGAGGAAAATAAAGTCCTAAGAGTATAAATCTAACGTTTACTTTATGGCCAACTTAAAAGGCAAGGTATATTTATTTCTAAACTTTAATTTTAAAACAAGACAATAAAATAAGATTTTCCAACACTGTATGTGCTCATTTGGAACTATTTTCTGCCTGAAGTATAAAAATAGCTTTCAACATCACCTGTGATGAACTAATTAACCAACCCTGGTTTAGGGGGTTGGGCTTATAAAATTGTGGAATAAAAGTATTATGCTAGTCTTACATGGAAAAGATCATTCCACATGTCCCCCAGAGGCACATATGCCATTCAGGAATTCATTTTTGTCTCTCAGAAATACATGTTTCAATGTCACCATCTGTGCCCCTCCATCGCTGGAAGGAGCCTGCTCAGCACCCAGTTGTAACCAGTGCTTGATTAGCTCTTTTTCTTTTTTTTAATAAAGATTTTATTTATTTATTGTTAGAAAGAAGGGAAGGGTGGGGGAGAGAGAGGGAGAGCAACATCAATGAGAGAGAGAAACATCGATCCATTGCCTCTCATACGAGGCCCAACCAGGGACCAAACCCGCAACCCAGGCATGTGCCCCAACCAGAAACTGAACCAGTGACCTTTTGCTTCACAGGAGGAAACCAAACCTACTAAGCCACAATGACCAGGGCATGGTTAGCTCTTGCTGATGTTATTCGGACAGGGCATGGGTTGCCTCCAACACCAGAAGCTGCTTTCTTCCTACTTCTGTCAACACTGGGATTCTATGCCCTGGCTGGTGTAGCTCAGTGAATTGAGTGCAGGCTTCAAACCAAAGGGTCGTAGGTTCGATTCCCAGTCAGGGCACATGCCTGGGTTGTGGGCCAGGTCCCCAGTATGGGATGCACAAGAGGCAACCACACATTGATGTTTCTCTCTCTCTCTTTCTCCCTCCCTTTGCCTCTCTAAAAATAAATAAATCTTGGGGAAAAAATCCCAAAACACTGGGGTTCTGGCAGACGGCTGCTCTCCAACAGGCCCAGCACCCTCTCTGCAGATTCTGGTTCAGCAGGGGTGGGGTGGGGGGCGGCAGAGAGGCCAGGGTCTGGGGCGGTTCTGACTTTCCATGTCAGTTCTGTTAACAGCTTTACGGAGATATAGTTCATATACCACACAGTGCACCCATTTAAAGGGTACAAAATTCAGTGGTTTTCGTAGACTCAAAGTGCTGTCTCTGTGTTATTTTAAGACAATAAAGTCGTAAAATGCACATGAGAATATTTGGAAAAAGTCAACTGGATGGACACAATCAAGCTTTATGCAAACACACTGAGGATATAAAAAAGAATTTACAGAAGTTACCAAAGAACATACACATTCAACATTCATGTAACCACTTTAATCCGAGGAAACAGTAACACTTCAGGAAACAGAAGCCTTTCCTGCTTGTTCCTGCATTTCACGTCTGGTGTTGGGGAGAGCCAGGGTGCCAGAGGAGGGAAAGGGAGCAGCTCTTGGAAAGGGTCACTCCTGGCCTGTGCCCTTTTCCAAGAAGCTGCAAAAATGACCCCTCTATGGCTTTTCTCTGGAATGGTAACCAACTGGATAAAGGACAATTCAGCTCACAGAACTCCACTCCAGGCTGTGTGAGGGCGGCGTGCCCTTCCGCCTCTCTGAATGATGTCTCTGCACACAACAAAGAACTGAAGGGTTCACTCCTTACAGGGACACTCCTACACTCCTGGCCCATCCTAGACCCCTGAGTATAACTGTAAAGGAGGAAAAAACAAACCAAAAAGCTATCAAACGCAGGTACACAGTTCAGAAAGTCAGTGCTGCAAGACCTATAACCAGACAGCAGCTCCTTCCCCTCTCACCTGCCTCGTCCTGCTGGGAGAAGCTCTTCTTTCTACTCTTTAGCTTTGGGGGAGGTGGGGGGACAGTGCTCACTGCCTCCACGCCTGAGAATATGCTTCTGGCACTATTTCTTGGCTTTTCAAATTTACATATTGCATTTTGGCCTCCTATGGTTAAAAAGAGAGAGAGAGGGAGAGAGAGCTTAGCACTCTCCCAAGCTTGGCTAGGTCTTCTGTAGTGTTTACATCATTGATGACATAAATATCTTTCTCTGCTAGACCACATTTAAACCATAGCACTGCCTTTCTTATGTAAATTTTCCTATACTTAGCAATTCCCTTGCCTTCATTGCCCGAATTTTCTACATACCTATTGCTCTAACATCTTTGCAGAATTATATGCCTCATTTAGACCACCATTTCCACATGACCAGGCCCCTGGGGCCTCATGCCTGGCTGCTGCCCCCTGCATCCCTGCTCTGTGCAGGCAGTTCTCTAGGTGCTCCTTCCTGGAAAAGAGTACGTGGTATGCACAAAGCCTTCTTATCTGAAGCACTTGCACTCTTCCCTCCCTGGCAGGTGCCTGTATACACAGACGTAGCTTGGAAATGGGTCCTCCAGCATTGGGAAGGCTGCTGCCCCAGCCCCACCTCACTCCTGCTGGGGCTGTAGAGTTTGATGCTGCCCTGCCCTGATGACATGCGTGGGGCACGTTTTAATCTCTGGAAGCTGGTGGGAACCTCTTTACCAGCAGAACTTCCTGTTTGCTGGGGTACTTACTCCTCACTGTGCTGCGCATAGGAAGAGCTCTTTCAGAGATACAGCCTGGAAGAGTCCCTGAAGGACCCTTTTGATAAGGACCCTGCCCACCTGCCCAGCAAGGCTGTCAGGCATTGTGCCTAGTCACTCACATGCTTTCCTATCTTTTTCTCTCATTCTCTTTGCCTTTTAAAGAACTTTCTGGGATAGAGTAATTTTTGTTCCTAAAATTTTTAAGTCGATTTTAGAGAAAAGGGAAGATTGGGGTAGACAGATGGAGACATCAATTTGTTGTTCCGCTCATTAACGCATTCGTTGGTTGATTCTTATATGTGCCCTGACGGGATTGAACCCGCAACCCTGGCATATAAGGACAAGTCTCTGACCAAATGAGCTACCCAGCCAGGGCTTGGGATATATTCTTGACTTGGTCTTTCAACCCTTCAAATGGATGCTTTTATTTCATGTTTAATTTCTCAGTGTGCTTTCTAGCTCTCTGAATGTAATGTCTTCTTTAATCTGACAATATAAATCAAGTTTTATTTTCCAAGTTTTTTTCTGCTCTCTGCACTGACTGCTCCCTTTAAGTGCTTTCTGCTTTTATTTTCTTTTTTGCTTTTAGTTTTGGTCTCTCCCTTTCTTGTGGGCTTTCCTCAAGTATCTGAGGCTCCTGACCATTTCTTTATACTTAAAAGTGGCATATTATACTTCATTATTTCAAAAAAGGTAAAAATTCAAATGAAATGCAAAAAAAAAGATTTGTGCAATGTATGGAGAAGGTGCTGTGGCTGATCAAACATGTCGAAAGTGGCTTACGAAGTTTTGTGCTGGAGATTTCTCGCTGGATGATACTACACGGTCGGGTAGACAAGTTGAAGTGGATAGTGATTAAATTGAAAAATTAATTGAGAATAATCAACGTTATACCACCAGAGATAGCCAACATACTCAAAATATGCAAATCGATAGTTATTGGTGAAAATAAAAAAGTCTTATTTTTTAAATATATTTATTGACTCTGCTATTACAGTCGTCCCACTTTTTCTCCTTTCTTCCCCTCCACCCTGCACCGCCCTCCCACCAGCATTGCTGGCTCCCTTAGTTCACGTCTGTGTGTCATTCATGTAAGTTCTTCGGCTTCTCCATTTCCTATACTATTTTTACCCAACCCCTGTCTGTTTTTCTAAATATATTTTATTGATTATGCTATTACAGTTGTCTCATTCCCCCCCTTATTCCCCTCTGCCCCACACACACCCATTCCCTGCCCTTTAGTTTTTGTCCATGGGTCATACACATAAGTTCTTTGGCTTCTACGTTTTCTATACTATTCTTAACCTCCCCCTATCTGTTTTCTACCTACCGTTTATGCTACTTATTCTCTGTACTTTTTCCTCCTCTCTCCCCCTCCCACTCCCCTGTTGATATCCCTCCATGCCTTATATAAATCCCTTTAACATTTCATATAATAAGGGCTGGGTGATGATGAACTCTTTGAACTTGACCTTATCTGAGAAGCACTTTATCTGCCCTTCCATTCTAAATGAAAGTTTTGCTGGGTAGAGCATTCTTGGATGTAGATCCTTGCCTTTCATGACCTGGAATACTTCTTTCCAGCCCCTTCTTGCCTGCAAGGTTTCTTTTGAGAGATCAGCTGACAGTCTTATAGGAATTCCTTTGTAGGTAACTGTCGCCTTTTCTCTTGCTGCTTTTAAGATTCTCTCTTTATCTTTAACCTTGGGTAACGTAATTATGATGTGCCTTGGTGTGTGCTTCCTTGGGTCCAACTTCTTTGGGACTCTCTGAGCTTCCTGGACTTCCTGGAAGACTATTTTCCTTTACCAGACTAGGGAAATTCTCCTTCGTTAGTTTTTCAAATAAGTTTTTCATTTCTTGTTCTTTATCTTCTCCTTCTGACACCCCTGTGATTCAGGTATTGGAAAGTTTAAAGATATCCTGGAGGTTCCTAAGCCTCTCCTCATTTTTTTTGAATTCTTGTTCCTTCATTCTGTTATAATTGAATGTTTATTTCTTCCTTCTGCTCCAAATCATTGAATTGAGTCCCAGTTTCCTTCCCTTCACTGTTGGTTCCCTGTATGTTTTTCTTTATTTCACTTTGTATAGCCTTCACTTTTTCCTCTATTTTGTGACCATACTCAACCATTTCTGTGAGCATCCTGATTACCAGTGTTTTGAACTCTGTATCTGATAGGTTGGCTATCTCTTCATCACTTAGTTGTTTTTCTAGAGCTTTGATGTGTTCTTTCATTTGGGCCATATTTCTTTCTCTGGTGCACCTGTTACACTGTAAGGGGTGGAGCCTAGATATGGAGGGGGCAGCCCACATTGCTGTGTTGTGGTACTATATGTGGGGGAGGGGTCAGAGAGAGAACAATGCAGCTTGCTCTGCTCTCTGCCAGCTTTCAATCACTTCCCCTGTTACCCACAAGCAAATCAGGCCCTTGTGATGCTAATTCCCAAATGGGTGGGTTGTTTTGCATTCTAGGACCCTGTGGGTCTCTCCAACAAACTCTCCTGTGAGGCTGGGAGTTTCTCCTGCTGCTGCAAACCCCTACAGGTTTTTACAGCCAGGAGTTTTGAGGCTTTCTTTTCCCACACTGGAATCTTGGGTTGCACAGCCTTTCTCACTCCCCAGTTGTTCCTCCCAATTTATCTGCACACAACCGCCAGCCACCACCCTGCCCTGCGTCCTCTCTGCTCCAGCTGCCCATCTCTACCCCTCCTACCAGTGTGGAAGAATGTTTCTTCTTTAAGTTTGTCATTGTTGGACTTCCATACAGTTCAATTTTCTGGCAGTTATGGTTGTTTTTTCTTTTTTTTAATTTGTTGTTGTCCTTCTTTTGGTTGTGTGAGGAGGCACAGTGTGTCTACCTACACCTCTATCTTGGCCGGAAGGCCAAAACATTTATTTTACGGAAAAAATGAAACAACTTTTTGGCCAACCCAATACTTCCTGTTTCTATAAATCTGACTATTCTAGGGACCTCATATAAATGAAATCATACAGTATCTGTCTTTTTGTGACTGGTTTATTTCACTAAGCATAATGTCCTTATGGTTCATCCATGTAGTAGCATTGCCAGAATTCCCTTCCTTTTTTAGGGTTGAATAATAGTCCACGGTATATATACACCACATTTTTTATCCATTCACCCGCCAGTGTACACATGAGTTGCTTCTATTTTTTGACCATTATAAATAGTGCTACTATGAACATGGGTGTATAAATACATAACAGTATACTTTTAAAAAGAAAAAAATGTACAAGTCATGCAATTACAGCACACCGATATTTGGCTACCTAGGTAAATATTACATTCATTCTCGAAAGAGTATCTGTGAAAAATGGCAGTGGTGTCTTCCCATTTCCAATTCTCCCTCCACAGCTACTGAAATGCTTTGAGTTTATATCTCCTGTTTGAATCTGGTTGTTTTCCTTTTTTGGACCAAGTAAACATTTCCTTACTGTATCAGCTTCCTGTTGCTGCTTTAACAAGTTACGGCAGATTTCGTGGCTTAAAGTAACAGAAATGTATTTTCTTATACTTCTGAAGGCCAGAGTTTCAAAGTCTTACAGGCTAAAACCAGGGAGTAGGCAGGGCTGGTTTCTATTGGAGGCTTCAGGGCAGAATCCACTCCCTGATCTTGTTCCACCAAATGCTCCCTGGATTGTGGCAGCAACATGCTCGTTTCTGCTTCCATCATTACATTCCCATCTCCTCCTGTGCCGCCAGATTTCCCTCTGCCTCCTTCTTCTAAGGGCCCTTGTGATTATATCTATGGCCTACCAGGATAACTTCATATCGAGATCCTTAATTTAATCACACTGGCAAAGACCTTCTGCCATATAAAGTAACATTCACAGGTTCCAGGGGTTATGGCTTGGGTATCTTTGGGGGCATTATCAGTTACTAGGCTATAATACCTACCTTACTTATTTAAAAATAAGTTTTATTTAGATACAACCCTATTGTTTTAGTCAATTCACTGTATTTTTAAAACAAATTCAGCTTATCTAATGCTAATTTTAAGTCTTTATTCTCACCTTTTTTGGAAGACCACTGGTACTAATGTTGACCACATCAATCAGGCAGTGATTTTGAGCGTGATTTTAAATAACCTTAGGTAATAAAGTATATAAAGGATTTTAGAGGTTAGGCTTTGATGAACATCAGTCATATTAACTTGCATTTGACGTCATAAATATGTACTTTCTCCTGGGGCTAATCTTCAGGTGGAGGATTTCTTTTTTCTATAGTAATGTTTTTGATGAAATGCATGGAGAAAATAGTTTATTCTATGAAACAACCTTTAAAAACACAACTTTTTTGTTACTGAATACTCTTCTACTTTGTAGATACAGTGTGTCTAAAACATTTAGAAAAATCCTAGAATTTTGCTCCATTTTGCTCATTGCTGTACCCCAGGGCAAAAATAATGTTACTGACCTCAAGAGGTTCCCCCTTTGGGGTGCTCTATTCAAAAACGAGACCTGGCTGTTGCAAGGTAATTTTGTTTACTTGCAGCAAGTACACAAGGGAAACCTGGCTGGGCTGCTCAGTCAGTTGGAGCACTGTCCGGTACACCAAAAGGTTCTGGGTTTAACCCCCAGTCAGAGTACATATTTACGTTGTGGTTTTGATCCCTGGTCCAGGTGTGTATGGTCAGCAATTAATCGATGTTTCTCTGTCACATCAATGTTTCTCTCTCTCTCCCGCCTCCTCCTTTCTCTCTCTCTAAAAATCGATAAACATATCCTTGAGTGAGGATTTTTAATTAATTAATTTTTAAAAAGACAATTCCTATATAAAACTGTACATCCCCTTAAGGGAGGTTAGCCATTGCTTATATATACTATTTGGTCAATTACAAGTTGATTTCTTCTTTGCAACTGGCTACATTTATCAGGCTGGGTTCCAGTCAAGCTCATCCTGTTTACAGCTGGTCTGCAAAATACTGTGCTACATTTTAACATTTAGCAAGGATAGCATTTGGTGTAAAAATGGCCCAGACCTTGAGACCTTTGTCCTATCTTACAATAACGCCTAGTCCACAGCAGGTGCTCAGTAAATATTTATTCAATAAACATTTTGCTTCAGTTGGACAACCAGTTTCTGAAAGGAGTGATCCATCACAGTAATAAGAAGCTGGAGGCATCAATGGGAGGCTGGTTGAAAGACTTAAATCAGTTCATCACTACAGTGGGACTTCATCTGGCCAATACAAACCATGCCCTGGAAGAATACTAGCTTATCCTGGAGCAGGTGGCTGCCTGGAGTAGACTTTAATGTCCCTCCTTTATGGTAACAGACCCCCACCTCTCCACTGGGAAACCCAATGCCCTCTTGGATCCCATATTCTGCCTCAAAAAAGGGCCCCTGTCTCCCTTGATGCAATGGAACCCCAGAGCTGCCATGCAGGGATAGCCTACCTAAGAAGACACCAACCACAGAAGTCCAGGCTCACAACGGTGCCTCCTGGGCTGAGAATTAAGGAGGCTGACAGAATGCTCACAAGGTCTGGCATGTCATGAGTTGTCACTAAAAATAAGCTCTTACACAATTATAAATAAGACATGGTACAAATACTCATTTTGTTTCCTGGGAAGTTATATACAAGCACAGAAAAGAACTGGGAAGACACACATTTCAGTGCTCTCTAGCAGGAAGGGATCCAGCGAACAAGGGAAAGCCTCTGATTTGAATATGCTTACTTTACTAAATAATAGCTACATGTGCCATCTGAAACAGACGAAGTCACTGTAGTAAGGTACCTAACCACCTGCTGACCCCTGTATGCTCCAGACATGTCCAACTCAAGGTGCGAGATGAGCAAGCCTGAGGACCTGAAACCTTCCCTGTGCCTTTAGCTCCCACCTGGGTATATCAGAAGGTACAAATTCCTGAACAACACATATGTTTCATTATGTGATTTAAAACTTAAAGTCATTCTGCTTTAAAAAAAAAAAAAAGCTTTGAGGCCTTGGCCAGGTAGCTCAGTTGGTTAGAGCACACACAAGAATCAACCAACGAATGCATAAATAAGGGGAACAACAAAGTGATATTTGTTGGTTTCTTTCTTTCCCTCCCTCCCCAAAATCAATCTTTAAATTTTTTTTTAAGGCTTTGAGATACATGAATAAGCAGCACCGTGTGAACACATCCTCACACCCTGCCATACTCAGGAGCCGTCTTAACGAAGATGTCTTCTGAAAGACAAGTCCAGACCCCGGCCCACAGCAGCAGAGCTCTCCTCGGCAGCTGGCCCTGCAGGTGCACCAAGCCCCTCTGCCCCACTGCAAGCACGCCTCGGTGAGCAGTAGCAAGGGCCACTCTGGAAAGACAGCCCACCAAGTGTCACTCTTTAAGTCCTTCTGAAGGAGACATCCGCCACCAAGCAGAGCCTACCCTAAAAAGTTATCACCAGAAACAAAGCAAACCGTGATGCCCCTGCCCATGAGTTGCACCAGTGTTTTGTTTCACTTGGACAACTAACTTCTGATATGGGCCAGAGAGGTAGAGGCAGAGGCAACCGCTAAGGAAACAAAGAGACGACAAGGCAAAAAAGCACCCTCTCCTACAAGTCCAGGATCACCAGAGTGACCAAAGCCCCGACTCCCAATATCATTAGGATGCCACTCCCCCAACTGCCCTGTTGCAGCCTGACCTCTGTACCCAAAACAAGTTCCTATCCCCACCAGCTCCACCTCAAAAACACGCCGGGGCTACTACCCAAACCTCAGGGCCCATATGTCCTCATGTTCCATTTGCTCATCTGCCTTCCTAGGCAAGTGCCAGGCCTGTCCCATCCACCTCTGGTGGCCTATACCTGGTCCAAGGTGATAGATACAGAGCACGCCCTGACGAACACGCTGCTGGGAAGGAATGGGCGAGTGCCCAGGAGAAGACAGGTTCTACTCTGAGGCTCCCTCGGTTGTTCCGGCAGGGACTCTCTCCCCACGGGGAACATAGTGAAGGAGCAACGACAGTGAGTCACGCCTCTGGGTGGCCATCTGGGGGGGGACGATGCCCTCAGCCCTCACTCTCCCACACCATGCCAGATCAGAAAGACTCGCTTCTGCGTCATCAGTGGGTGGTTTTTAGTTTTGTTTTTTTGAGAGCTGGTTTAATCTAGAGGTAACAGTTCCTAGACTGGGACAGTACCTAGGATCCAATCTCGAGAGGACCAGAAAATCCCAGAAGCTCTAAAACGACAAGTATCAAACCTTGGTGTATCAAACCGCCACTGATGAATAAAGTTAACTGTAGAACTGGCCTAATGTCTATGATCACCATAGTCTGTTTTAATTACCCAGAGCTCAATCAACAGTGGAAAAACTTTAAAGTCAACACAAAATGAAAATTCTTCAGGCTCCCATTCTGCCTAACACCATCCAGGTTCCCTCTGCTTACACATTCTGTACTTGGCTCTCTAAAAACAGTAGGTTAAACCAAAACAGGCAGTACTTTTTTCTAATTTAATGACACAGGACAGCATATAACTGACACCTATGAGAAAGGATGACCCCACAAAAGGAGGGATGCTAACAGAAACGACCTTTCTAGGGCCCCACAGAGTTTAGAGGCTGCCTGAGCCCCCCCGCCCCCAACCTCAAAGACTGAGAAACAGAGGCCCAGGCCAGGTGACAGTCACGCAAGGACACACATGCACAAAAGTACTCATTCAGTAACACTTTTAGAAGAACTTCAACTCAAACACACGAGAAAAAGGGAAATTAAATATAAGCATTTTTCCTTTATTAAATTGGCAATACTTTTCTAATCCTTTAAATTCTATACATCTGTTACTCCTGAAATTTCATTTTTAAGACTTTAACCTAAGGGAGTAATAAAAATTGCTCAGGAAGATTCACCTACAATAAAACTTGTAACAGTAGAAAGGCAAAAACCTAAAATACCAAAGACAGAGGGTATAATCAAATAAATTCTAGCTCATTCACTGATATGTTAAAAACCAGCCACAAAAAACATGTTATAGAAGTAGATATACTGATGTCGCTACTGAAAATACATCAATTTAAAACAGGTTATAGTCCTGAGAATGTAGTTCAGTTGGCTGGGCATCAGCTCACAAAGCAAAAAGGTCACCAGTTTGACTCCCGGTCAAGGCACATACTTGGGTGGTGTGCTCGGCTCCGGTCAGGGCACGTATCAGAGGTAACCATTGATTGTTTCTCTCTCACACTGATGTTTCCCTCCCTTTCCCTCTCTCTAAGAATAAATAACACTTCTGGTCAAGATAGTGGCATAGGCGGACATGGCTTGCCTCTTCATACAACCACATCAAAACTACAACTCAAATATGGAACAACCATCACTCAGAACCATCACAAATCAAGTTGAATAGAAGTCTGACAACTACAGAATTAAAGAAACCACATCCATCCAGACTGGTAGGAAGGGCGCAAACATGAAACCAGCTGGTTCTTCACCCACGTGTGGTGGATAAATATTTGGGAGGGATACCTCAAGAACGAGGAGTCCCAGACCCACACCAGGTACCCCAGCCCAGGGTTCCAGTGATAGGAAGATAAAACCCCACAAATTCTGGCTGCAAAACCAGCAGGGACTGTGTCAGTGGAAGAAACTGCTGGAGCCCCAAGCAGTTCCTCTTAAAGAACCCACACATGGACTAACCTATTCAGACTCACTCTCTCTGAGCTCCAGCATCAGGGTAGCAGCTTGAAAGGCACCAGTGGCATGCAGGGGAAAACTGGGGTGTCTGGCATCAAGGCAAGCAGAGGCCACTGTCCCTCTTCTGAGCCCTCCCCACACAGAGCCAGCAAACTGGTGCCATATCTGAGACTCCATCAATGTGGCCAACTGTTTGACCCACTTGGAGAGACCTAGAGACTGCACCCCACCCAACTTACAGACCACCCAAGCTACTTTTCCATATGAATGGCTGGTCTTGGCTCATGCTGCACAACTTCCTAAAGCCTACCATATAAACAACAGCTGGCCTCAGTGAGCTACAGCTACAGGCCTGGAACTAGCAGCCTAGATTCACAGCTTGGCTTCCCCAGAGAATCTCCAAGCCCAGCACAAGTAGCAGCCATCTCGGACTGCTTTATAACTCAGGCAGGGTGGCCCCTGGCAAAACACAGGTCGGGGCTGATCTTGGCCTGCACCACCCGGGAAGCCCCAGGGCCAGCCCAACAAGTGGACAGCTGCAGACCACATTGGAGCACTACCACCCCTGCCCCTGCACAGCTGATCCCCACAGAGGGCGGAGGGTGGTGGTCAGTGGTCACAGTCAGTCCTTGCAGCTGACTGACCTGGGTAAATCCCTCCCACTGATCTGCCAACAGCAACCAAGGCTCAACTACAAGAGGAGGGTGTACTCAGCCCACATGAAGGGTGTACCTTAAGTACCCAGCTTGAGTGGTAGGGAAAGACTGTGCCACTGGACCCTACAGGACACTTACTACATTAGGCCACACTACCAAGACAGGGAGTCAAAGCAGCTCTACCAAATATGCAGGGAGGCTGACAAAACGAGGAAACAAAGTAACACGGCCCAAATGAAAGAACTAAAGAGCTCCAGAAAAAGAGCTAAATAAAATGGAGATGAGTAATCTATCAGACGCAGAATTCAAAGCACTGGTAATAAGGATGCTCAAGGAACTTAGTGAGGACCTCAGCCCCATAAAAAATATCCAGTCAGAAATGAACGATCCACTAATTTAAATAAAGAACAATTTACAGGGAAACAACAGTATAGTGGATGAAGGTAAGAATCAAACCAATGATTTGAAACACAAGGAAGCAAAAAACAACCAATCAGAAGAAGAAGAAGAAAAAAGAATTTTAAAAAAATGAGGATAGTACAAGCAGCCTCTGGGACAACCTCAAGAGGTCCAACACTGACATCATAGGACTTCCAGAAGGAGAAGAGAAATCAAGAAATTGGAAATCTACTTAAAAAAATAATGAAAGAAAACTTCCTTAATTTGGTGAAGAAAACAGACATGCAAGTCCAGGAAGCACAGAGAGTCCCAAACAAGATGGATGCAAAGAGGCCCACTCCAAGACACATAATAATCAAAATGCCAAAGGTTAAAGATAAAGAGAGAATCTTAAAAGCAGCAAGAGAAAAGAAGTTAGTTACCTACAGGGAAGTTCCCGTGAGGCTGTCAGCTAATTTCTCAAAAGAAACTTTGCAGACTAGAAGAGATTGGCAAGAAATATTCAAAGTCATGAAAAGCAGGGACCTACAGCCAAGACTGCTCTACCCAGCAAAGATATCATTTAGAATCAAAGGGCAGATAAAGAGCTTTCCAGATAAGTAAAAACTAAAGTTCATCATCACCAAACCATTATTAAATGAAAATATGTTAAAGGGACTTATTTTAGAAAAAGATCAAAACTATGAACAATAAAATGGCAAAAATACATATCTATTAACAACTGAACTAAAAAAAAAAAACTAAGCAAACAAAAACAGAGACAGAATCATGGATATGGAGAGTGTTTTGCCAGACAGGAGGGGTTGCGGGAGAATGGGTGAAGATGTGAGGATATTAAGTACAACCAGGTAGGTACAGAATAGCCGTGGAGATGTAAAGTACAGTACAAGAAATGGAGGAGCCAAAGAACTCATACGCATGACCCATGGACATGAACAATGGCGGGGGGATGGCCTGAGGGAATGGAGGGTGCTGGGTGGAGGGGGGGTCAAAGGGAGAAACATCAGAACAACTGTAATAGCATAATTAATAAAATATAGTTTTAAAAAATAACATCTTTTTAAAAATAAAGTAGTTTAGAACTGAAAATCTATTGATTTAAAATAGGTTAAAGCTCCAAATTACAACTCTGGTTTTATCTCTCCTATATAAATAATAATTTAAAAGCCTAGAAGATTAAAAAGATACACAGTGCTGGATGGGATTTTTGTTTTCTCCCTTTTTTCCATATTTTTCTTTAAATGTATATTTTGCTATTTTTTTCTTTTTGAGTTTCCTCCTATTGCTTAAACGGCAATACCAACAATGAGAACAAGTTCTTTATTCATGTATTACAAATGCTAAGATTCCTCCCACTGCAAAGTTCTTAGTGTGTGAGAGAAAGCCCAATGTTCTCCTAAGTGCTGATTAGGCATCACTAACTGGTACTTCCCGTGAAATGCGTTATAAGGCAGGCTCCTTAAAGGGTGTATCTTAAAAATAAACTCACCCAGAGGAAAGTGCCTGGCAACTTAGTGGCTTTTCAATCCTCATCAGCTAGAGTGAATCAAGGTTGATAAGGATGGACTTTCTCATAAAAGGGCTCTGTGTTTCCTGCAGCAAAAAAAATGCAACCTTGTTTTTCTTGGATTTTAGTAAAGTAAATCAACCCACCCAATGCTGGAATGAAATAGAACTTTGTCAACAAGTGAGAAAAGAAGGGTGAGAGAGAGGGCTGGAGGAGGAAAAGAAGAGAGGGAGGAGCAAACACTTGTGGAGGTAACTGGCTCCATCCAGCATGGTCTCTCCTTACTCTCCCAGATAATCATGCCCGACTGGAAAGACTATCCACCTGTCCCCTTTGTGTTTGAAGAGCCACCTGATAAAGCAGCTGAGTGGAACCTGAGCTCCTACCCACAAAGGGTGGCTGCCCTCGAAACCCGAGCGTAGATGCGAAACACCATCTCTGTGCTTTTGGGCAGCTCAGCAAATAGGACTTGACTATCACTTAGTGCTGCTCGAAAAGCAGAAATCCATAAAGGCATTCATACATCTGCAGTAAGACAGAGCTGAACAGGAGAGAGACAGCTGCTCCTGAGTACAGCCCAGGACAGTCTTTGCCTCCTTTGCAAATATCCACAACCTTCCTGAATTATCACGGGCTACAGAATGAAAGAGAAAAACATACTTCGTTTCAAAGCATGTACTCATGCACCCACACCTGCCCTGTCCTCCTAATTTCTCCTTGAGTACCCTTCACCCTGACTGGGCCTAAGCATGGCAGGGGGCAGGACCCAGCAAGGGAACCTCCACAGCGACAATCACAAAGGAAGTCTGTGCCCAAACACCGATTTTTAAGCCTGACCACAAAACAAAGTTTAAGTTTACTGATTACTTACTGGCAACAAAGGCCCCATTGACTGGCCCAGGCTACCAAGCCCCCGCAGACCACTCAATACACAGCTCTGGGGCTTTTTCCTCTGAGGAGGCAACACCTCAAAGTGGAAAGCAATCAGATCTTGGGTTTGACAGTTTCACGTTCACATTCAGCCTCTCTCACCAACTGTCTTTCTGGCCTTCTTCGAGCTTTTTCTCAAACAAGTCTCCTGCACTAAGGTGACAGTCCTCACCCACAACGCAATCTGCACCAAGATCCACAAAAGAGAGGCACTCAAACCTGCTCCAAGTTCACGTGCTCTCACCTGCCTGAGAAGCACGGAGGTTTTCTTTCGCCGCAAAGCTCTCAACATCACAGTGCAGAACAAGGGGGTTTCCTGCTTTTTTCCTGGTCCCACCTCCGGAGTCTGAAACTGTCTCCAGCACAGCTCTGCCGTGTGCAGCCAGGGTCACGGAGAACGAGCTGGGAACGGGTTAGGAATGCAGACTCTTAGGCCCCACCCAGAACTTACTAAAAAAAGAAACCTGCTGATGAGACCTAGCATGAGCTTTTTTAAAATTAATTTGAGAGAGAGAGAAAGATAAATAACAATTTGTTGTTCCCCTTATTTATGCATTCATTGGTTGTTTCTTGTATGTGCCCTGGCCAGGGATAAAACCCACAATCTTGGTGTATTGGGATGACACTCTAATTGACTGAGCGACCCCGCCTGGGGGACCTGGCACTGAGTTTTAACAAACCCTCCAGGCGTTTTGATGCCTCTGGAGCTTGAGAACCCCTGATGTGGAGGGAGGAGCAGAGGCTTTAGTTCAAAGATCTCAGTTAACTATGTAACTCCAACTAACATCCCCAAACTCCCCACCAGCATAAATACTAACCCCATTTCAAAAAGCAGTGTCATATAGGGAACTTCATATTTCACAGGTTGTGAATATGAACCTGGATTCTTCCTTCAATACGTAAGTCAAAAAAAAATACATGCCTGACTACCAGTCACTCAAAAACTGTGCTATCACATCACAGGAAGAGAGAACGGGGCCTGGGCATGGGGACAGAAGTGTGTTCCTGCTGAATGGCGGAACGAAGCAGCGCAGGGCAAGTGCACCATCCAGTGGGTAGCAGTGCCGGCTGTGAACTTCACGTTAGGGTTCATGTACACGAGATCAGTTGGTAGCAGAAACTACCGAGTATCAGGCATAAAGGACTATTTTATTACTATGATAGCATATTTCATATACCTAGTTTATTTTCATCACTTGTCTACATGTAGGCCTTTACGTTAATCAGGAGCACTTCACAGGGAGTGAATGCGGAGAAAGGTAAAAATGTATCCCAAGTGAGATCACACTGCCATTTTTTAATAGTGACTGGGGAAGACTTCACGCCCTGCGGTATGTGTCTCTGGAACACTTGTTTGTTTTTTTAATAGTGGGCAAACGAGACTTTAGTTATCAGGAGTATCGAAGGTTGAAGAATAATGGACCCGAGTTCATCCTCCTCCATTCTAAAGGAGGCTGGATGAGGAAGAACGTAGGTGCGCCGGGGTGGACAGAGGCGACTGTTCTCGCCTCCTTGTCCTGCCTCCCTGCTCGGCTCTCAGCTGTGCCAACAGGGGACATGCGGGAGCCTCCTTCCCCTTCCACAGATGGCTTCCCTGGTGTGGCTGGTCTCAGGTACTGACATGCTCGGATTTGACACATAGCATTTTTTCTTTTTTTTATTGTATTGTATTTTTTTTCTTGGCATATGGCATTTTCAGAAGTAAGTCTCTCCTTCCTTAAAAGATAAAATAAGTTTTACTGTGTCTTTGAACATGTTTGTGAGGAAGACACATCTCCTGCCTTCTGAGAGACAGGAGGCAGAATGCCGGCGGCAAAGCAAAGGGAACTCTTTCGGCAAAGAGAACTTGTCTTTAGGAACTTAATATGCCAGGCAGGCCTAAGGAGAACACCCACCAGCTACGGCATCCTCTGGGAAAAGGGGGATAAAAGGGAGGAGAAAGAAGCCTGTCTGGTCCAACTTCTCTCTGTTCTTCTGCTTTTCACAGAAAGCAGTTTCATGCCCAATATGGTATCACAAGTTCTTTAAGTCATTTAGTAAGTCTTCAATAAAAAGAAAAGGAACACAGAAATTTATAGTTCAGAAACACTGACACAGTTTCAGGTAAGCCCACATCACCCTAAGGCTAAGTTCTTGAACCACAAGTTACTTTAAATTCCCCCAAACATCCCAGAGGGAAATTAAAATCCTGAGAACAATTTGCACACAGTAAGCCTTCAATCACGCTGACTCTTACTCTTTACAAAGCATTCCCCCAGTGTCAGGATGTGTTTAATTATTACACTGCCTTACGCATTGCTCACAAGGACAGTGAACTGGGTACCACTAAAATCCTCATTTAGAGAGAAACCTAGAGCAGGTGAATCAGGGTCCTTAGCCTCTCTCAACAAACGCCACCCTCTGCCCCTCAGCACCCCCTCCTCAGCCCCCTTTGAGATCTCTGTTCTGCAACCTCCACTCTGCTTCCTCTGCTCCTCCCGCTGGCCTTCAATGGTGTTTTCTGGGCTCTCCACTGGTGACTCTAGCTGAACACCACTGTTCACTGCCAGCTGGTCACCAACACTACTCACCCCCTTTTGCTTGCTGACAGACCCCAATCTTGTTCAGATCTTCCTTCCTTCCTTTAGTTCAGCAAATACTGAGGGGTGCTACCGCACTCCGGGCCCACCAGGCACATTCACGGTGGGTGGGTGGGAATGGAGACAGATGACAAATAGGAGAATAAATTAAAACAGCGTTTGCTAGATAATGGTAAGTGCTAAGGAGAGCAGAAAAGCAGGGAAAGGGGAACAGACAGTGTTGGAGGCAAGAGAGGCTCCGGCAAGGAAGGCTGCCTGCAGCCAGGCCAGGAAAGTGACCCTGACTGGTTTAACTCACGGTGATCACACCGGCACACTCCAGCAAGGGTGCTGCATTCCCAACAAGCCCCCAGACAATGCTGATGGTAATGGTGCTACTGGTGGTGGTGCAAGGACCCCAGTTTGGAAAGCTCTGCTCAAGCCAACTGTGGTTCCTCCACCCCCGCAGGGACAGGCCGGGACAGCCTATGAGCAAACGTGGCCAACGAAGGGGAACAGGGGCAGTGGGCCTGGGGAGCGCTGTAGAAGTTTCCTAAACAGAGACACAGGAAGAGGTTCTCTTTCTGCTCGGGCTGCTGCCTGCTGTAGCCACAACAATGAAATCTGAGGCAGCATGCTGAGCAGCACAGACAAGGCCGGACTTAAGGACACTGTTAAGGTGTCATCTACCTATGCTTGTCCTATGAACATGTTCTTAATTTTTAGAGCCATTTATAGTCCAGCTTTCTGTTACTTTCTGCTGGAGTCCTTCTAACTACTGAACTCTCAGACTGTATCTTCAGCCCAGACCTCTTCTCCGAGGTCCAGCCCCAGGGAGCACTGGATAGCCCCCTGGATATGTGCAGAGGTTCACAACAGGGCTCCCACCTCCCTAACCCCTCCTCAGAATCCTGACCTTCCCACTCCCTCTCAAGCCCCCCACACACCCATGGGGTCACATCATTACTGCCTCTCAGAGCTTAGAGCCCCCTCTCCGCTCCATCTCCTCGAGCACCACCTAAGTCCAAGTCGTCACCAGCCCTGCACTGGCCTTCTGACTGGTCTCCTCCGTCTACTCCTGTCCTCTCCAAACTGAGGCATCCTTTGGAAAAATAAATCTTATTACCTACCTTTTCTCTACTTGAACTCTTTTTTTAAATTTTTTATTTTTCAATTACAGTTGACATACAACACTATATTAGTTTCAGTTGTACAACATAGTGATTAGATATTTATAACTTACAAAGTGATCACCTAAATAAATCTAACGCCCATCTGACACAGTTATACAATATTATTGACTATCACCCCCTACGCTACACTTCATATCCCCATGACTATTTCATAACTATCAATCTGTACTTCCTAATTTCTTCTACTTTTCAACTCTTGCCCCCAATCACCTTCTCATCTGGCAACTATCAAAATGTACTCTGCATCTATAAGTTTCTTTCTGTTTTGTTTGTACATTAATTTTTTTTAAGATTTTTTTATTTTTTTAATATATTTTATTGATTAAGCTATTACAGTTATCCCATTACCCCCCTTTATTGCCCTCCACCCCGCATACCACTCCCTAAACTTTCCCCCTCTTTAGTTCTGTCCATGGGTCATATACGTAAGTTCTTTGGCTTCTACATTTCCTATACTATTCTTAACCTCCCCCTGTCTGTTTTCTACCTACCATTTATGCTACTTATTCTCTGCTCCTTTTCCCCCTCTCTCCCCCTACCACTCCCCTGTTGATATCCCTCCATGCCTTATATAAATCCCTTTAACATTTCATATAATAAAGGCTGGGTGATGATGAACTCCTTGAACTTGACCTTATCTGAGAAGCACTTTATCTGCCCTTCCATTCTAAATGATAGCTTTGCTGGATAGAGTATTCTTGGATGTAGGTCCTT
>PVJI01011314.1:0-56501 GCA_004026765.1 Micronycteris hirsuta | reverse complement strand
TCCCCAGGATCTCTGTAATGGTTCTACAGAGTTCTCTAGCTAAAGATTGGTGCCGCATCTGTCAGGCAATGTTGACAATCTCATCTAAAGTGATATTTCCACTGTGTTTACTGTTTTTTTGCTTTTCTGTCTCATGGTGGATCTTTGAGGGTTTTGAGGATCAGGGCAGAGGCAGGAGACACTGCCTCAGTCTGGGCCTGTCTCTCCTGATGGTCAGTTTCACTGTAAAATCCTTAGACCTTTCCAATTGCTGGTTGCTTAGGTGATATCATCACCAACCATTTTTTCGAGACAGACCCGGGGGGCTGATCCTGGGAGACAGGGCAGATGTGGCCCTGACTTCTCCACTGGTGCAACTCAGGTATATGACTTTGATCTCGTCGGAGTCAAATTTCAGTGGCCTGGTGGAGGTGGCTCATGTTGGATGAATTTGGGTTCAGGGTAATGGAAGAAAGTTGCACTTTTGCCTCCCCTGAGCCGAAAGCCAAAAGCTACAATATCATGAAGAGCCTCCTTACTATACCCTTGGGATTTACGCTGCATAATGCAATCAAAGGTAACTGAAGGCACAGTCCTGAAGTCAGGTGTCCAAACTTAGACTGCACACCAAGTAAACATCTGGTCGCCACATAATTGTTTTAAATAGCTAAGGACTAAGGCAAATTAGATATATTTCTTAAAACCCATATACAGCCATTTTATTATGACATTGCTACTATTGCCAAGTCCCCAAATCATGCCCACAGGTCCCCTCACTTGGTGTGTGTTGAAGAGCAAGTAAGAGTTATGGTCAATACTAGTTCAAAACAACTTAGATGCTGTTTAAGTGTCTGTATACAGCCCAAGAACCACCAAATACCACTTTGGGTTTCTAAAGTGTCACCCTGAAGCTCAAGAGGAACTGCAACCAAACCCAATATAAGAAGGCTCTGATGCATGGGACAAAAGTCCTGGCTTGGTCAGTGGTCCCAGATTTTCATGCCTCGCTGCTTCTCCCCAAACAGACCAGTGCGTCTGTAGCCCTGCGAAGCCACACGAGAGCACACTGCTCCATTTAGAGCCTCTGCCATTCAGGAGTCCTCGACACCAGGCGCAGCTCTGCTGTTCCAAACTCTGAGAGTAAGGAAAAGGCCCAACATCTCAGAGGGGAAAGTTGCTGACCTGCCACCACCTACCTCAGAGGAACCGTGGGAGAAGTCTGTTGTTCAAAGAAGAAACACATGTTTTGTTAGCACAGAACAAAGTCTTAAAAAAAAACCCCTAAACCCTTCTTCCTGCTGAATCTGCTGTACTAGACAATGGAGCCCCGGTTCACTTTTTAAAGACTTCATGGCAAATTCCCACAAACCCTCCAGCTTACCCCTTTGCTGATGTAGCCTGCCAGCAGCAGGGAGCCTATGATAATGAGGAAGGTGCCAATCAAGAACAGCACAGTGGCGAGCGCAATGGCCTTATACGGGATCTTGGGAGGGCTTTTCTTAAACTGGAAGAGCAACAGAGAAAGACAAGGAAGAGCATTATGACAATACCAGGGCTCAGACACTGTAAAGCTGGGAGGAAAATAAGAACCAATCTGAATACTTCATACATCTTGAAGTAACTCCTACCATCCATTGGAGCCCTGGGAGAGAAAGGAAAGGAACGGGCAGGGGGCGACGCTCTGGTTATTTCTCTACCAAGGAGTCCCAGCAGAAGGTTATTCTTTCCAGTTCTAGTTTCCTTCCACAGACCATAAAAAACTATTTTCTTACAAATAAAAAGACACTTTACGCTTATTCATTGATTAGACATGTATTTACGAAGCAGCTGGCCCGTGGAAGGCTGTCCTAATCTACAGGGATTCAAGACTGAACATCATGCTCTGGAGAAGTAAAGAAAATAAGTGATTTCTGACTTTCAGAGTTAAGTCAGCATACACACAAAAGTTGTAGAAACAGCTTTTTTTCCAGCATTAGTTGCCTGTCCCAGGGAGCAAGTAACCTGCCTTATTAACAAGTTCAATTCAAGGTTAAGATTCAAAAACAAACCTTCTAAGATTTGGGTCATGGTTATATCTGACCTAACTGGCTAGAAGCTTTCCAGGTGTACTTTTTTTTTTTAGCATTTATTTTTAAAGATTTTATTTATTTATTTTTAGAGAGGGGAAGGGAGGGAGAAAGAGAGAGAGAAAAACATCAATGTGTGGTTGCCTCTCATGTGGCCCCCCACACTGGGGACCTGGCCTTCAACCCAGGCATGTGCCCTGACTGGGAATCGAACCTGCGACCCTTTGGTTCACAGCCCACGCTCAATCCACTGAGCTACACCAGCCAGGGCCTCCAGGTGTACTTTGAAAAAAAAAAAATCTCTGTCCTTCAAGTGTGCGTCCAAAGGGCACAAAGAATAATTGATTTGTTTATATTTAAAAGAATGGCTCCTGCTACTTCCCCTTTGGCCCTGGTTCCACGTAAAATACTCTGCTCTAAGGAGAAATGGGCGAGAGGAGATGCTATGCCATTAAGTATTAATTAATTTTATAATTAATCATTATAAACAACGATTAGGGTGGAACACAAATTTAATACTCTATTTTACTTACTGTTTGTCACAAAGAATACCTTTAATAAACTGGATCTCATGACAAAGAATACCTTTAATAAACTGGATCTCATGAAAGAAGGAAGATTTCCACAATGTGCTGGATTTAGCAGTTAGTTTCTCCCTTAAAGGGTGAACTGGCTTTGACTAAATTGTAAACAAACCAATGACCCAGTCCTTAAAAAAACTCTATCTAACACAACACAATCTGATTATTTTTCAGATAAAGTAAAAAAAATTTGCAATTGTTGGGCTGTGATGTTACAACTAAAAATTCTGAGAAAGGAGCAGTATTTACGTCGGTTTGAAACGGCTCCACCGAGGTCCCTCCTTCTGCAGCTATGACTGAAAGGAGCTGAGTTTCTTTCCTGCTGCTCCCTCCAATCCCCAGGGAGAGTTAGCAAAACCTCCACCTGGAAGGCCTTCCTGCTAATTCATCAGACACAGAGCCAGCCACTCTCGTCAGCTCCTTTCTGCCCTTACCTGAAGGTCAATGTAGCCATCATCTGTGCTGGCGAGCCTTGAGTATTTCACTTTACTACTGGGGATTCCAGTAGCCAGGTTAGTACGAGATGGCATCATACACGCGGACACAGCTCCAGGCTGAAAACAAAGAAGACTGTTATTGTCTGCAAGCAGCAATGATGTAGAGCGAATGCATTCAGGCCTCTCATATGCAACGTACTGGAGCTCTGGGCTGTGAGGACACACTAGCAACTGGCAGTTTAAGCTCCCCTGCTCTTAGAAGCCGAATTCTTTTGACAAAGTGAACGTGTTCTCATTATTTATCCACTCTAGTTTGTCCTGGTAGAAAGAGAGTCAAGACATTGGCCAAGAACCAGAACTCATGTTTATCTTGCCTCCAATGCTGCTACCCTGCCTTCTAATTTTGCCAAAGTCACACAGGCTGGAAAGTGTCGATTTAAATCCAGGTCCATCTGACACCAAAGTCCACAGTACTGTTTGTCTTTTGTCCCTGCTTCAGAAAAAAGCAAAAGGAGAATATAGCAAGTGATTCTCTTATTTGTCAGGGAGGAAGGATAGAGAGGGTGGGGAGTAACCCTCACATCAACATTTTGCCTATTTTTTTTTTTTTTAAGATTTTATTTATTTTTTAGAGAGAGGAGAAGGGAGGGAGAAAGCAAGGGAGAAACAGCAATGTATGGTTGCCTCTCACATGGCCCTCACGGGGACCTGGCCCGCAACCCAGGCATGTGCCCTGACTGGGAATCGAACCGGGACCGCTTGGTTCCCAGCCCGCGCTCAATCCACTGAGCTACACCAGCCAGGGCAACATTTTGCCTATTTTCCCAATGGATTTACAGGCCTTGGTTCACAGCTTGGCCTCACCTCGGCACCTCCAAGCCCAGCACACATAGCAGCCATCTGCAGATCTCTCTGTAGCTCATGCTGAGTGGCCCCAGGCAGAACACAGGTGGTGGCTGACCTTGGCTTGCACCTCCCAGGAGGCCCCAGAGCCAGCGCACCCAGTGGACAGCTTCAGACCATGTTGAAGCACCACTGCCCAACCATCTCCACAAGTGACACTCAAGGGGCAGACTCAGTGGGCACCAGAGACCTGCTGAAGTAAGTGCTGGTCTGTGGAGGGGGCCCCTGCCAGTCCTTTCAATTGATCAGCCTGGAGGTAAATCCCTCCCACTGACATGCCAACAGCAGTCAAGGCTCAACTACAAGAGGAGGGTGTAAACAGCCCACATGAGGGTCACACTTTGAGTGCCCAGTTTGGGTGACTGGAGAGGCTGTGCCATTGGACCCTACAGGACACCTACTACATTAGGCCACCTACCAAGCCTAGGAGACACAGCAGCTCTACCTAACACATAGAGATAAACACAGGGAGGCTGTCAAAATGAGGAGACAAAGAAACATGGCCCAAATGAAAGAACAGAACAAAACTCCAGAAAAAAACAAAAACAAAAAAACTAGCCCTGGCTGGTGTGGCTCAGTGGATTGAGCACCGGCCTGTGAACCAAAGGGTCACTGGCTAGATTTCCTGTCAGGGTACGTGTCTGGGTTGCAGTCCAGGTCCCCAGCAGGGGGCAAGCAAGAGGCAACCACACATTGATGTTTCTCTCCCTCTTCCTCCCTCCCTTCCCCCTTGTCTAAAAGTGAATAAATAAAATCTAAAAAAAAAAAAAAGAGCTTCCCAGACAAGAGAAAGCTAAAGGAATTCACCACCAGATCAATATTATATGAAATATTAAAGGGTCTTCTTTAAGAAGAAAAAAAGAAAAAAAATATGAACAGTAAAAATATGGGCAATAAAATGGCTATAAATACATATTAACAATCGAATCTTAAAAACAAAATAAACAAGCAGAACAGAAAGAATCAAAGTCATAGGGACAGAGAACATTTTGACAGTTGCCATTGTCAAAGGGAGGGGGGCTGGAGGATGGGTGAAAAAGGTGAAGGGATGTAGTAGTATTAATACAAATTGTTACAGAACAACATGGGGAGGTAGAGCACAGCATAGGGAACATAGTCAATAATATTTCGATAACTACGTACAATGTCAGATGGGTGCAAGGTTTATTGGGATGATCACTTAGTAAATCACGTAATGTCTAACCACTGGGGTATACAACTGGAACTAATATAACAATGTATGTTAACTGTAATTGAAACATTAAAAATGATTTAAAATTAAAAATATTTTGTGCACTTTTCCTCCATAAAACCAGTGGTATAAATAAGAAAATAGTTCATCTATTTTGGTCATGAAGCTATTTGATTTCTAAAAGGGAAACATATCTTTTAAAAAAGAAAATGAAGTATTTCAATAAGGGCAACGTAAACAAAAAACAAAGAATGGCTGTCCTTTGGTATAACATTTTACAAATAATACCATTATAACAACTGCAATGAGTGCTGTTTAGGTGGACTTAATCCCATATGTTAATAAGGTGTTTTGAATGGCCTGCATTCAACCTAAAATAACTAGCATTATAAAGGAAATACTCATGTTCCTTTTTAGTAATTAGTGGTTCAGATATCAAGTACTGAAAAAAGAGCATGCTAACTTATATGGCCTCCTAAAAGGTGATAAAGAACACAATTCAACTAAGTAAATTTGAAAATCTAATTGGCTTTATTATTCAATTGATGAATCAGGGAGCATCCCATCTAGCAACCAAAAGGGAGTGCTGAGGCGGCGTTGTAGAAATTGAAAGGTTTTTATAGGCAGAAACAGGGGATGAAACTGCAATTAGGTTAGTTATTAAGTTTTGGTTTGGTGATATGGCTTAGCAAAAGTGACTCCATTTGGCCTATTGTTTTTTTTAACAAAGGGTTAGACTGAACCGAGTCAAATACTAGGATTTTAAAAAAAAGTTTATTTCAGCCCAGCTGGTGTACCTCAGTGGATTGAGCACGGGCTGGGAACCAGAGGGTCCCGGTTCGATTCCCAGTCGGGGCCCATGCCTGGGTTGTGGGCCAGGTCCCCAGTGAGGACCATATGAGAGGCAACCATACATTGCTCTTTCTCCCTCCCTTCTCCTCTCTCTGAAAATAAATAAATAAAATCTTAAAAAAAAAAATAAAAAAAATAAAAAAAGTTTATTTCAGTATTTTTAGAGAGGGTAAGGAGGAAGAGAGGGGGAGAAACATCCATCCGTTGCCTTTCTCATGCCCCCAACTGAGGACCTGGCTCATAACCCAAGGAAGTCCCCTGACCAGGAATCAAACCCAAGGACCTTCCGGTTTGCTGGAAGATGCCCAACCCACTGAGCCACACCAGTCAGTGCAAATAGTAGGTTTTCAAATGTTGCGATCCAATTACTTGGCAATATATATTTAATTCTATAAAACTTGAAGTCCAAATTACCTATATGAGGGGACTTATGATGGTATTTAATCACCTCTGATTTGTATCAGTCTTTTTAAAAACAAGTTTGTGGACTCTGCCATTAACCGTACACCAGCATCAAAACAAAAAAGCGCAGGGCATGAGGGAGAGTGGAAGGGAAGGCTTATAGGTGGCAAGGAATAAGAATTCTAAAAGAGGAGAAAGTATGGAAATCGATATTTTGAAAGTTCCAATAGGCTTTTCCCCCCAGCTCCACTGCAAGCCCCAAAGTCCCCCTGCACCTAAATGTTGCAAGACTTTTAAAAGAATCAGCATCACTTAGCACACACACTACTTTCCTGCCTGTCTCCAGACCTCGCCAGGAAGAGAAGGAAGAACCGACGTGAATCTAGACCGAAAACAAACAAAACCGGTTTCTGGAAAGAGGCCAGCCTTGCCAAGGGGGGCGAACACCCCACACGGAGGACTCGGGGCTTGACTTCAGGGGAGCGTAGCCCCCCCCAAGGCCATGAGTCAGAAGGGCCACTTCCACGCCCACCCGGCCGCTGGCACCGCTTACCCGAGCGTCGCACCAAATCCTCCGCGCGCCTCCGGCAGCTCGTTCGCCGTTGGAAGCAGAGACGCTCTACACATGCCTCACCTAACTGTCACCCTCCCCACCCGGCCCAGCCCCGCTCAGCGTCGGAAATTGCGTAAGCCAAGGCGACAGAACGAAAGTAGCGTCACAGGAGCGACGCCTTTCGTCCCGCTTACCGGAAACGTCCTTTTTCAGCCGCGCTAGTGCGAGCAGCCCCGGGGAGACAGCCAGCCACCTCCGCAGGGGGGTCGGGTTTCTAGGGTGCTCACCCCCTGGGTCACAGTCAGGCCCTGGACAAACCGGCTGTTTCTTTTCCGGACCCCTTAGGGCAGTGCAGGGAGCACAGTACCGTCCCCCAGAAGTGGAAGCCGAGCCCTTCGGAGCCACCCGGTCTGTTGCTCAGAGCTAGCCTCCCCCGGGGCACGCCGCAGTCTTTGCCAGCCATTACCCCATTATGCTTCTGTGTGGCCTCACACTTGTTTCTTTCCCTCTCTTTCAGTCCTCGCCCAGTTTTGAGGCACGCCCACTTGAGATATTTTGCCACGTGAGGCTTTTAAAAATCAGTTTTAGAGGGCAACAGCGACCCATTGCTCCATTCACCTATGCAGTTATCCGTTGTCTCCAGAACGGTACCCCTCTGAACCCACACTTTGGCATGCATCTGCACACGGTCCCACAGAGCTACCTGACCAGGGCACGTGAAGCTTTTTTAAATGTAAGATTTATTAAGGTTAACTTAACATACGATAAAGTACAATTGGATAAGGTTTAACAAATGCAGTCTTGGAACCATCACCAGTCTAGATAAAATATTTTCATTACCCCCAAAATCCCATCAGGCCCCTTTGCAGCAAACCTCCTTCCTCCCAGGCACATAGGTTAAATTACCCACTGGATACAGTGACTTCTAAAGTTCAGTAACTAGAACTCCGTCCAGGTACAAGAAAGAAACTAGTCGTTTAATCTACCAAACATAAAATACAACGGAAAAACAAACTGTAATAAAGTAATTCTCAGAATATAAAATACCAATGTATGACCTTGTAGCACAATTACTGGGAATGTTTAAACAGCCTGTATTTCACAACTGCTAGGCCTTTTCACTTTCCTGGTTGCATCCACTGTCCATGAGATTTAAGACATCTTCACCTTTTAAAGGATTAAGTCCGAAATAAGGCTATTTATACTGAAGAAATTTTATTTTTTGCACAAGCATACTCCTTGGGCTCTATCACAGGTCTAATAAAACTTCAAAGACTCTTGTGGTTTTTACTAACAGAACGACAAAATAATGAAATATATAGAATTTGTTGTAATCTCCCATTCATTTCTTGACCTAAAAAATACAAAAATACATTTGGCAAATGAATCCTCCAAAATATCTTATCACCCACTGCATTTTAAGTACTTTTTATGGCTCTAATGTATTTATACTTGGCTGCTCTAGACTGAAAAACAAAACAAAAAACCCCAACACATTTGTACAAGATAGCATTAGCTGTGAATTTGCTGGAATACTTGCAACTTGGTTCAAATGAAGGCACTGTCCTCTGATGTTTGAAATTCAAATAACTTTTATTTAAATGGAAAACACAATTCTTAAAACTGCACTAACAGTTAAAACCCTTTCTTATAAAAACCCTAAAGAGTATTTCTAGATACGGCAGTAGTTCTAGGTTGTTAAGATCAGATCTGACTTGAAACTATCCTTTAAATTGTAGAGAATGAAGAAAAAAATAGGTTATTTACAGAGAACATTATCTACATATGTACTCAAGTACAAATTTGGTGACAAAAGAGATTTTAAGGGCATGTTGGAATCTCAGAAGCAGTTCTCGAAGAGCTGAGTTTTATTTTCTTGGACTTTGGAAACGCCTAAGATCCTTCTTCATCCTCGATCTTGGGAGCCAGGTAATACTTTAAATGTCCCATATCAGCAATTTTATACTCTACAACTGGAAGACAAGAACATAGTTAATCATTGAGAAGTACCACGTACATTACTTATAAAACAAGACTCAATAAATTGATTATCTTACCAAGGGGTACATCTGCAGACATGCTGAGTGTTACCGTAGGAGAGAGTGGAGTAGCTTTTGTAAAGAAGTTCAGATACCTCAGTGCAAAAGTTAGCTGAACTGGCTCATTCATCTCTATGCTAACCTAAGGGAGAAAACAAAAGATTCATCATATGGAAAAAACATCAAGTTAAAGCCCATTAGTTTATAATCTACATTAAAAAAACAAAACAAAACACTGATTACTTTGGAGGGTGCTATGAGACTGATTTTGGGCGCTAAAATGACAAGGTATTCAGACACCTCATGATTCCTAAGGGTACACACCACCATGTATTACGTATTCTTGCTCTCCCACTGCCAACACAAAGGATCTGAATATCATCAAGACTCAAGAGCTATAGCAATTAGTTTATAGGAAATACAAGGTATAGGAACAAACTGACATAAGGGATGCAACTGGCAAAATCCAGACTGTGGGAAACTCAATGATAAATGACCTAGTTTCTTCAAAAAGTAAAATTGTAATGGAGAGGCAAAAACAAACTGAAGAGAACCAATTGACTGAAAGAAATTTAAGGGTTATACCAACCAACTGCAATGCAATGTATGAGCCTTCTTATAATTTTCATTCAAACAGTTCTGACATGACCAAAGAAGCAGGAACACTAAAAAATTCCTTAATATTGAATAATTTCCTTGGATGTGGTAAACTTTAATGCTTATACTTTGAGTAATATTAAAATATTTATGGATGACCCTGGTCAGGTACTTGACTTAGAGCAGGGGTGTCAAACTCATTTTCACCAGGGGCCACATCAGCCTCGTGGTTACCTTCAAAGGGCCGAATGTAATTTCAACTCCGTAACAGTTAAGGAGTAGTTACATCAATACAGCCCTAAAATGATTTTGGCCCTTTGAAGCAACCACGAGCCTTATGTGGCCCCTGGTGAAAATGAGTTTGACACTCCTGGCTTGAGAGTGTTACCCCAATATGCCAAGGTTGCAGGTTTGATCCCGGATCAGGGGACACTCAAGAATCAACCAATGAATGAATACGTAGAACAACAAATCAGTTTCTTTCCCCCCACCCCGCTAAAATCAATTTTATACATATACACATATATGTATATATTAAACTAATGTTAAGAGATTTTTAAAAAATTGGAGTTGGATGGGGAGTGAAATGTAATTTAGGAGACAGATAAAAGTTGGAATTAGCCCGTAGGCTTTTGTTACTAGTATCATTTTTTAAAAGTCTTTATTTGAAACATCTACAGAATCTTCCTACTAATACTGAAGAGCCCGTAACATATTATTAAATTCATATTGCAGAGAGAATATGTGAAGGTACACAGGTACATTACCATGTTGTGCATTAGAATTATGGTTATGAGCCCATCTAGGTTGTGTATACAACATGTTCATTTAGTGTGGAAGTATTTTACATAGAATAGATAAAATAAATTAGTAGTAAAAAACAAACCTTTTCTTACGCATTGTCAGCTTTACTGTTGGGCATTGAATATATATAAAAAAAAGGTAACTGAGTTTATCTTCATTTAAACTGTGGGTTGATTACTCAAGCAAGGGACAAGAAAATAGTATCTAATTACTATAAACTTAAATATGCCAGATACTGTATTAAGCACTTTGAATGATACCATATTTAATCCTAATAATACTGTGAGGTTACTAGGTCCTTTAATTGTTCTTGTTTTTATAGAGTCAATTGATGTTCATAGGCTAGGAAGTTTTCTTTTAGTACAATTACCAAATATTAGTTAAAACCTTAATTTAACGATATTTAGGAATTAAGAGTATTTTTTTTTTGTTCAATGTAGATTATACCAAAGCTCATGACAGCTAGATTTTTACCCCTAACTAGACCCTTCTGTTGGGGTGTCTATGCTCAGTTATTTGGTACAAGCAGAGGAAACACCTCCAGAAAGCTAAAGGTTAGACACCTAGCTTCCCAATCCAATCCTTAGAGTATGTGTGGGTTTCATATGCAAACACACTGTTCTGTGATTTATAAAGGAAGCCATGAACTTGCATTCCCTGCTCACAAATTTTAACAATGCAATTGTCTACTTTCCCTTAGTTTCCTATAATTTTTAGCAATTATCTTGCTATAGGCTGAATGTTTTGTGTTTTCCTTCCTATTCATGTTAAAACTGAATCCCCAATGTGATGGCATTCGGAGGTGGGGCTTTCATGAATAATATTAAGCCCTTAAGAAAGAAGTAAATTTCCATTGCTTATAAGCCACCAGTTTATGGTATTTTGTTTTAGCAGCCCAAACAGACTAACACACAACCTATTATTAAACAGTGCTACAATTCTCTTCAAAGTAGTTTGTTTACTTTAAAACTACTCACAGCTTCCTCTTCTTTATCAACATTACTTGTTTGTGACAACTTGATATTTCCATTTCCAAGTTCCCCACTTGCAGAAAATTTCACTCCATCTTTTGCACAGGAAATTACAACAGCATCTCCAATGTGACTGAGATCTCGGCATATACGTGCAAATTCGCCAGAAGGCATCTTTACTACACAGCTATACTCTTGTTCCTATAAAACAAAACAAAACAAAACAAAAAACTTAAAGGTCAGTTGCTGAAAACGAAAGATTTGGTAGGTACCCTCGCTTTTTTTTTTTTTTTTAAAGATTTATTTATTTTTAGACAGAGGGGAAGGGAGGGAGAAAGAGAGGGGGAGAAACATTAATGTGCAGTTGCCTCTTGTGTGCCCCTCACTGGGACCTCGTCTGAACATGGCCCTGACTGGGAATCGAACTGGCGACCCTTTGGTTTGCAGGCCAGCACTCGATTCAACGAGCCACACCAGCCAGGGTGGTACCCTTACTTTCTGAAGAATCAGCATCTAAATGAGAACTCAGAATTTTAAGATTTTTGATTTATGTTGAAATATCACTATTGTGACTTACACTCCAACCATTCAAAATAATAAATGCAGATCTAAAACCAGTATGTTATAAGAATAATCACACTAAGATAACAAATTTAAACCTTGCGCAGTAAATTCTAGGGAACTAGAGCCTCCCCAAATCAACCTCTAAGGCTAAATCTAGAGGACGTTAGAGAGTATGGTATAGGAACTCTGATGGGCAAGCAGGCCCATCTGCTTTCCAAAACAAAAGAATATGACATTAGGCATTGTAAACACTACAACAATATTTCTCTCCTTTAATGCTGATAAACTTAATCTAATAAATTTCTGCCACAAATTTCAGCTCTAAAATCTACTCAATAAAAACCCAACAATTCTAGAAATAAGATGCCCAACTATAAATATGCATTTGACAATAAAGTCAACCAATGAATGATCCAATTTTTAGAGTACTGTAGTCTAACATATTTTAGGTAACTATCATGTACAGTACATTCAATCAGAAACTGATACTCACTGGAATTCCAAGTTGCTCAACATCTAAATCCATTAACTTCATTTCATAGTCTGAAACCTTTTCTTGATCTACCAAAAGAAAGCAAATATTGTTGAATAAAAGCATGTAAACTTGTAACTATGAAGTAAATTTTATAAGCATCCCAAACATTACTGACACTGCATTTTAGTTTTCTGCAGCATAACTCAGTAGAAGATTATAACCTACTTGGGGCTTCGAATACTAGTGCCAATGTGTCCGCATTATCTTCAGCCCTTAGGGTAATGATGTCTTCGTTGCCAGCACATTTCAGTATTTTGGACATGCTGGAAGAGAAGACGCGAGGTTTAATATCGACACTATCTTCTGAAGACTGTTAGATTTCTAAGCAATTAGAACTAGGAGTTACCACTTTCAGCCATTAGGCTGTCTGATGAATTGGCAAGTTAAGTACACCTGCTACAGGGGGGCGTGTAAACCGGTCCAGACATTTTGGAAAGCAACCTGGCATTAAGTACTTCAGCCAAAAGCTCACACCACTTCTGAAGATAAAGAAAAGAGCGGCATTTCCTTTTAAATCTTTAAAACTGATTTGAGAGAGAGAGAGAGAGATCAATCTGTTGTCCCGCTTATTTATGCATTCATTGGTTGTTTCTTGTATGTGCCCTGAATGGAAACAGAACCCGAAACCTTGGCGATCGGGACAAGAGCAGTATTTTCTGAATTGCAAATCCCTTTACTGATTGAGGAAATTACTAGGCTGCCACGACCACTAAAAGCTATTACATCTATTAAAAGACAATGACTGCAGTATGCGTAAATATTTCCCATTCAGTTTTTAAGAATTTAAACACGTGTATGTACTAGATAGTGGTCAAAAAGTTGAAAGCCACTGCCCTGGAGAAATATTCCCTTAAGTCCAAAAAGGTGCTCACTGCAACTTTGTAATAAAAGGCCGGAAACAACCTATTGTTCCTAAGAAAGTAGGGAGATACAAGGAACATCGTAAAGCCGTTAACGTCATCCATGACCGAGGTTTCTCAACCAAGGCTGCCGCCATCTAATGACCAAAAGAGCTCCGTGTTTTCCTAGTCGCCCGGCGAAGCCGGTCATTTTCCCGCCACCCAGCCCCCAGCTTTGTGACTTTGGCGCGGAAAAAGTAGGTTCGCGCCGCAGATAGCGCGGGCTTTTGGAAGCGCGCGCTCCGCTCCGTCCCGCCCCCCGGCACAGCAGGCCAACGGGAAGGCGCGGAAGGCCCACACCAGCCGGAGGAGGGCCCGCCTCGGAGGGGCTCCCGCCACGAGTCGGGAAAGTGAGCGAGCGGACCAGGGCCTGCTTCCCCACCGCCCCCGCCCCCCCCCCCGGGCTAACCTGGTGAGGTTCACACCCATGGCCAGGTTGCGGTCGCAGCGGTATGTGTCGAAGCCTTCGGAGCGCAGGGTGAGCTGCACCAAAGAAACGTGGGACGAGTCCATGCTCTGCAGATTGACGCCGCTCGAGCTGATGTCCCAGCAGGCCTCATTGATGAGATCTTTAAGCGCCTCCAGCACCTTTTTCAGGATGGAGCCCTGGACCAGGCGCGCTTCGAACATGGTGGCGGAGTGGCAACGACGCAGCTAGAGACGAAGGGAAGGAGGTGTAGCCGGCTTGCGCTTCACAAAATGAGAGCGAGCAGGCAGCGCCTGAGCTAAAGGAAGACGACCACAGCGTTCAGCCGGCAACCGTGTAATACCGCCGAGTCTGCGAGCCCGAGTTCTCCGTCCCTACGGCCCGTGACGAGACGTCACCACGCTGCCCCGCCCTTACCTGGGCGGAATGCCAGGCCCAATCCTGTGCTTTATCCCCGCTAGGCCCGCCCCCCGTGAACACCCATTGGATAATGAGGGGACTCGGGCGGGTAGGAACGCTGTGCCTTCGCGGGGGTGGGCGGAGCAGCGTCTAGCGGAACTCCCACCCTTTTCGTCACGTGCCGGAGTCTGAACGCTGGGCAAGTCCGGGCATTAGTGAGCCCCAGGCCGGGGATCAACGAGCTCCAGGTTTGTGGCACCTCCTCAACCTCAAGCTTCGAGGATGGAAAGTTGCCGGCCCCGAGAGTGAACGTGAAACACAAATCAAGACTGTCGGGAGGGAAAGCCACCTTGTGGCCTGAAGAGAACTGCTTTAAGTGCGCACTTTATTTTTGTTGTGGAAGTGACACGTTCCTAAGAGTCAAAAGATAACGAGGTGTACAGTTATAAAACAAAATTAGCTCCCACCATCATCTCTTAACACGCCCCCCCCCCCACACGCCAAGCTCCTACCAAACGTTTCTGTATACAGCATTGTAAGCTTTTTTCCTATGGAAATACATGTTTTAGAGGGCAAAAATGGGTTCATCCCACAAACACTTCTGCAATGTACTTAATAAAACATAGTTTTATGCCATGTACGCATTTTCTATGTACCTTCTTTTAAACTTTATTTTAAAAAGAAGGCGTAACAGGCATACTTTGAAGATACTGCGGTTCTTTCCAGACCACTGCAATAAAAGTAGTAAAGAGAGTAGTGATCTTTTGCTGGCGGGCGGAGGGTCTTGCCTTCAATTTGTGAAAATCACCACAGCTTTGGAACCCAATAAATCGAACCGCAAAAGATGAGGTATGCCCGTATCTTACATTTGTAACTTAATTTACTAATTTCTTGTAATTGCAAACACCTTTGGGCACTTAAGTGTTTTTTTGTGAGATCAACTTGAATTAGCATTGCTGGGTGGAAGAGTATACATATTAAATACTTGATTAACGTTACTCAATTGAACTCTAAAAGATTGCAATTTACATTCCAGGTAAGACTATGAGCATGCTCATTTCCTCTGATTTTTTAACTATTATATTAGCAATCTCAATTTTAAATCAGTGCTCATTTGTGTGAAAATTCAATTTACAGAAAATTCAATTTGCATATGAAAAAGTGTTATAGGTTGGACATTTTTCACATTTCTTGACCATTGCATGTTTATATTTTTCCATTAAACTTCTTTTTCTTATTGATTAAAAGCACTTTATATAGTAATCATTTTCCCAGTGTATATTCTTCACCCTGGCTTTGTTATTTCTCTTTCGAACTCATTACAGCATTTCCATTTAGTTGCATTTGATATCCTACCTTAGACTGTAGAATTCTTTAGTTTTTCTGTGTATCCAGGTGTGGATTTAGCTTTATTTATCATGTTCAGGGAATTTTGTGTTCCTGAATCATGCATTTCATCAAGTCTAGGATATTCTCAACCATACAGCTTTATTTATTTATTTTTTTAAGATTTTATTTATTTTTAGAGAGAGAGGAAGGGAGGGAGACAGAGAGGGAGAGAAACATCAATGTATGGTTGCTCCTCACATGGCCCTCACTGGGGACCTGGCCTGCAACCCAGGCATGTGCCCTGACTGGGAATTGAACCGGGACCCTTTGGTTCCCAGCCCGCGCTCAATCCACTGAGCTACACCAGCTGGGGCCATACGGCTTTAAATATTGCCTTTTCCCAGCTCTATTCTCTCCCTCTGGCATTTCTATTAGATACATCTATTTCACTGAATTGAAGAGGAATACTTTCAGTTGTAAAATATGCTATTATTTTTTGTACCTCACCAAAGAAAAAAAATGTAAAATTTTAAAAAATATATAGCCCTAGCTGGTGTGGCTCAGTGGGTTGAGTGCCGGCCTGTGAACCAAAGGGTTGTTGGTTCAATTTTCAGTCAGGGCACATGCCTGGATTGTGGGTCAGGTCCCCAGTAGGGGGGCGTGTGGGAGGCAACCACACATTGATGTTTCTCTCCCTCTCTTTCTCCATCCCTTCCCCTTTCTCTACAAATACATGAAATCTTTTTTATTTTATTTTTTTATTTTATTTTTTTTTATTTATTTTTAGAGAGAGGGGAGGGGAGGGAGACAGAGAGGGAGAGAAACAGCAATGTATGGTTGCCTCTCACATGGCCCTCACGGGGACCTGGCCCGCAACCCAGGCATGTGCCCTGACTGGGAATTGAACCGGGACCCTCTGGTTCCCAGCCCGCGCTCAATCCACTGAGCTACACCAGCCAGGGCAATACATGAAATCTTAAAAAAATATTTGTATCATATATTACTCCTGTGCATACATTAAAATAACATATACAGTGGTGTGGCTTAGTTAGTTGAACTAAGACCACTTATGGGTGTTGTCCCATAAACCAAAAGGCCAACGTTTTTTGTTTATTTATTTATTTATAGACAGAAGGGAACGGAGGGAGAAAGAGAGGGAGAGAAACATTAATGTGTGGTTGCCTTTCACGTGGCCCCCACTGAGGACCTGGCCTGCAACCCAGGTATGTGCCCTGCCTGGGAATCGAACTAGCGACCCTTTGGTCCACAGCCTGCACTCAATCCACTGAGCTACACCACCTAGGTGGCCGATGTTTTGATTCCCTGCTTGGGGCACATGCCTGGGTTGCGAGTTTGGTCCCAGGTCAGGGCACATATGAGAGGCAACCATGTTTCTCTCTCACATCAATGTTTCCCTCCCTTCCCCTCTCTCTAAAATCAATAAGCATGTCCTCGGGTGAGGATAAAAAAATTAAAAATGTAAGAGTAAAGACAATCTACATTTAAAAATATATACATATAAACAAAATGAACTAGTGAAAGCCTTTCTAATATTTCTCTATTTAATTTTCCACTCAGTTGCTGATACTGTTGTTTTTCTGTATCATTTCATTCACTCTTGTCAAGGATGTTGATAATGCAGCATTCTCAAGAGTGCTACTCTATTGTCTCGAATTTCTTCCAAGTCTCTGTCACCCATTTGTAATTGTTTTTTTTTTATTTTAATTCAATTTATTTAAATTAAAAACAAAAAAGCAGTACACACCAATTTCCACCCCCCACCTCTCTTCCCCACTGCCTCTGGCAACCAACAATCTGTTCCTTTGTATCTATGACCTTGGTTTTTTTGTGTGTTTGATTCCACATATAAGAGATACTATGCAGTATTTGTCTTTTGTGTTTGAGGTCCATCCATGTCACAAATTTTTTTTTTAAAGATTCTATTTATTTTTAGAGAGAAGGGAAGGGAGGGAGAAAGAGAGGAAGAGGAACATCGATGTGCAAGGAAAACATCAGTCGCTTGTCTCTCGCATGCCTCCAGCTGGGACCTGGCCCACAACCCAGGCATGTGCCCTAACTGGAATCAAACCTGCGACCTTTGGTTCACAGGCCTGGCACTCCATCCGCTGAGCCACAACAGCCAGGGCTGTCACATATTTTTATGGCCGAATAATATTCCATTGTACATAGGTACTGCATCTTCTTTTTCCAATCATCCGTTAATGGACACTTAGGTTGTTTCTATGTCTTGGCTGTTGTAAATAATGCTGCTGTGAAAAGAGGGGTTCATATATCATTTCGAGTGAATGTTTTTGTTTTCTTTGAGTAAATACCCAGAAGTAGAATTGTTCAATCATTTGATAGTTCTATTTTTAACTTTTTTCAGGAACTTCCATACTGTTTCTCATGGTGGCTGCACCAATTTACATTCTCACAAACAGTGCACAAGGGTTCCCTTTTCTTCACATCCTTACCGACACTTATTTCTTGTCTTTTTTTTTTTTTTAAGATTTTATTTATTTATTTTCAAAGAGGGGAAGGGAAGGAGCAAGAGAGGGAGAGAAACATCATTGTGTGGTTGCCTCTCACATGGCCCACAACCCAGGCATATGCCTTGACTGGGAATCAAACTGGCAACCCTTTGGTTCCCAGCCCGTGCTCAATCCACTGAACTACACCAGCCAGGCCTATTTCTTGTCTTTTTGATAACAGCTATTCTAACATGTGTGAGATAATATCACATTGTGGCTTTGATTTGTATTTCTCCGCTGAATAATGACATCGAGTACCTTTTCATGTGCCTGTTGGCCAACTGTATTTCTTTGGAAAAATGTCTATTTTGATTTTATGCCCATTTAAAAAATTTTTTTTGCTATTGAGTTGTCGGAGTTCTTTATACCAGGGGTTGGTATAAAGTTGGTTATAGTGTCATCCCGTATGCCAAGGTTGTGTGTTCAATCCCTGTTCACGTACAGGAATCAACGAATCAATGCATAAACAGCATCATACTGTGCATTCTGGAACTCTGATCTACATGAACTGGTTCTCCAACCTCCTTTGTATTAGGCTGGGTTTGAAAGGACTGATGTGATACTCACTCACTCAGATGTGACCTTGCACAATTATGTACCCTAAAAGTGAGGATGATCTTATGTTGCTCTCTGTGTTCATGTCCTTCTAGGTTGTTTATTTTTTTAATTCTCTCCGTGGGATTTAAAAAAAAATTATTGGTTCAAGAGAGAGAGGAAGGGAAGGAGGGAGGAAGGAAAGGGGTGGACACAGAGAGAGGGAAACATTGATTGGTTGCCTCCAGTATGCACCCTGACTGGGGATCAAACCTGCAACCTAGGTATGTGCCCTGACCAGGAATTGAACCCACAAACTTTTGGTGTATGGGACAGTGCTCCAACCCATTGAGCCACTCGACTAGGGCTTTTTAAAAAAGTTATTATTGGTAGAATTTCATTTATTTATTTTAGAGAGAGAGAAGAAAGAAAATAGATAGAGAAACATCAATTTATTGTTCTACTTCTTATGCATTTATTGGTTGATTCTTGTATGTGCCCTGACTGAGGATTGAACCCATAACCTTGGCATATCAGGATGATGCTCTAACCAATTGAGTTACATGGAGCTACCTAGCCAGAGCTAGGTTCTGTAGACAATAAACCTTGTTTAATTTACCCAAGAGGTGTCTGGTGTTTATAGATCAAGAAGTGACCACCAAACAGTCGAAATGGTGATCACATAGTCCTCAACAGATTAAAAGTTTTAAAGTTAGCACCAGTATGGTATTTACTTTTACGAATAACACTAAAACAAAAGACAAGATAAAAAAACAAAAAGCAAAGCTTTCTGTAAATAAATTTTGGCCTGCAGGGAGTGGTCTGTTTCTCTAAAAACCGCAAACAAGTATTTGTGCAATTTTGTTCACACGGAACAAAGCATACCCTGAGTTCAGTGTTCTTCTACACCTATTTTACTCTCACTGTGAAACAGTTACAGGAACTTGGAAATACACTCTTATAGAAATCAAGAAAATATAATGCCCTTCTCAGAATTCTATTTCCCCCAATATCCACAGTTCAGGTAAAATTGCCTATATGAAACTGCAACTTGTATGTGTGCAAGTTTCTTTCCTTGTTAAATTACAGCGCGCTTAAGTGAAGGAACCTCATTTTATACTTGTTTTACATCACAAGACAGCGAATAAGAACAGCTGACAGCGATGTTCGAGAAACATAGGTTAGTGTGGGCTTCGGTAAGAAACAGATGTGTTCTAATTTTTAGTGGGCACTTTCTGGCTATGAGAACTTGGTGAAATCATTTCCAAGAGGAGAAAATTTAAATCCATTCAACAAGTACTTAAGCTGTGTCAGGCACAAAGGTCCTAGGGTGTCAGTGTAGGCCTTCCGCGCTATAGTCGGAGCTTCATTGGCTATTTTGTCTCAGAAACGCACGCCTTTTCCCGCCCCCTTACGTTGCTGTCCAATGCATGCCTACCTACTGCGCCCCGCCCTCACTGCCCCGCCTCCCTGGCGCATTCG
Source organism: Micronycteris hirsuta (assembly GCA_004026765.1). Taxonomy (NCBI): domain Eukaryota; kingdom Metazoa; phylum Chordata; class Mammalia; order Chiroptera; family Phyllostomidae; genus Micronycteris; species Micronycteris hirsuta. The sequence continues at coordinate 36,425 of PVJI01011314.1, read as the reverse complement.
TGCCATTGGTGGGTCTCCTGGGGGCGGTGCGCGTGCGCGCTCGCTCCCAGGCCCTGCCGAGAGAGGGAGCGAGCGGGCCGGGGCTGTAGGAGGCACACCGTGCTCCGCCCCGGTGAAAGGGCGGTGGTGGCGCTGGGCGGGGCCGAGGTCCCGGGCAGGCGACTGAGCTGCTGTGGGGCCTGCGAGCTGCTGCGGAGCTGTGCTCTGCTCTGGCTGGGCGGGGCCGGCCGAGCGGAGTCCGCGCGCGCCCGCGCTGAGCTGCCTGCTCCGGCGGCTCCGCTGCTCGCCCGCGGCAACGTTGCCCCGAAGTCTCCAGCATGAACGAGCTGAGGCTTAGGGCGGTCCGGGAGCCGGACGCACCGTCTGAGGACAAGGTAGCGGCGGTCTGAGGGTGGGCGCAGACGGGGCAGCGGCGCTTCCCAGAGGTCTGCGTGGGGCACGCGCGAAGGGGTCGTCTAGCTCTTTGAGCATTTGTGGCAGCCGACGGCGTTACCGGGCCTGCACAGCGCGAGGGTCCTTGCCTGCGGAACCCCCGCGGAGCGCTTGTCAGGGGTCAGCAAGTCGGGGTTCCCGGGGACGCGGCTCTGGCGTCCGATTGGGGGTGGTATCTCGGCGGCGCAGGAAGGGGCGCGCGGGGATGCGCACCGCTGCCTGCCTCGCAGGGCTGCTTAGGGGTCACCCTCCAGTCCCCCACCTCCCGAGGCCTTCCTAGGTGTGAATACGGCGAGACTCCGTAGAGCCCTCTCTGGCAGGGGACTCGACTCCTCTGTGCCCGACTTAGGGCCTCAGCACCCCTCAAAATTTTTTGGCGGGGTGTATCAAGACAAGGCCTTGGGATTTGCCTTACAGATTTAAATCCCTTCTTGAAAGTGAAATCCGTTGACTCTAAGCAGAGAGGTCTCTTGACTCACGTAGTCAGCGTGTATTGGAAGGTATACTCCAAGTAGATGGGGCTTGTTTCCTGCTTTACGTGTGGGTATTGATGGGGTAGAGGAGAAGGGTAATAAAAAAGAGGCCATCTTGGAGGGGATGCAGCTGGTTAGGGGGGTCAGTGATGAGGGGAGTAGACTCTTCGTTGAAGTGAAAGGTTTGTGTAGGGGAGTTGAGGAAGGTGAAGGGAGAGTGGTTGTGATACTGTGGATGTTGAATGACAGCGTAAGGGTTGGGACTTCACGGTAGTATTTCGAGCCTCGAGTTAGCAGTGTTTAGGAGCACCGTAGTTGGTAAATTGATGTGGAGAGTTGTGCAGAATGGACTGAGGGAGCCTGCATCAGAATGAAAGATACTGGTTACTTTGGGGGTTGCTGATGGGTGACCTGCAGATGTTTTCTTTGGTCCACGTGTTGTTTTAAAAACAAGATTTCTCCTAACAGTCTGAATTTCTTGCTTATATTGTGTAATTGGAAGATCTGCCATTATGTTCCCACCTGATTAACATTTGGCTGGAGCTGAGGAACAGCTGTTCCCATCAATCCCTGTTGCCTGCATACCAGGCCAACAGCACCCACCTATGTAGCTTGCAGGATTTGATAACTGGAGGAAAGCGATATCAGGGAAACATCAGAAAGGAAGGAAGTACGATTTGGTGAAGGGGTGTAAACAGAGCAGGAGGGATGTTTTAGGTGAAAGAATGTTTTGGGTTTTAAACAACTCTATTGTTGTTGCTTTTGACAAAGGATCATCCAAGGAGAACTCTTCATATTGATTTTTATAATGTATTTTGGAGGAAATTTAGGTTTTCTGTGCAAGCTTAGGAGTTGCTTGCAAAGACAAGTTACTTAGCAATCTCTAATCTTCCTATTAAATACGCTGGTTGGGCCAGGAAGAACTCTGTCCCCATCCTGTTGGTGGGTATTCAGATGTTTGAAGGCCACGAAGTCCTGTTTAAGGGTTAACAGGTCAGACTTGTTAGCGGGACTTTGTATGAGAAGAGGGAGAAAAAAGAAGGTATGAGAGCTAGTATGCTGTATTTTTATTTTATTTTATTTTTTTTTAAGATTTTATTTATTTATTTTCAGAGAGAGGAGAAGGGAGGGAGAAAGAGCAATGTATGGTTGCCTCTCACATGGCCCTCACTGGGGACCTGGCCCGCAACCCAGGCACGTGCCCCGACTGGGAATCGAACCAGGACCCTCTGGTTCCCAGCCCGCGCTCAATCCACTGAGCTACACCAGCCTGGCCAGTATGCTGTATTTTTAAAAAGCTAACTACTTGTAATAAATAGACATACTTACTGGTAAAACAGAACAAAACCATACACACAGAAAACCCCCACTAGATTACAAAGTGAAACAAAGTTTTTATCCTCTCCATCCAAAACTTCTTGGACTCATCTCTCAAAGAAAAAGTTCTGGCCAGGGTCACCCCAGTAAATTCAATAAAGTAAAAAACAAAATCAGACCCTTCCCTAAACCCTACAAAGATCTCTTAAGAAAAAAAAGAAAAGAGAAGAAAAATGAAAAAGTGCCTGTTGATTCCTAAATACTTTCTCATCCCATGTTTTAGGTAGGGAGGACATGAGGAGCTGTCCAGCTAAAGGTGCCTTAATTTTTTACAATAGCACTTAAACCACTTATACAATGACAGAATGCCTGGGGGTTGTGAAGCCCACTAAGTGCATGTTGCTTCCTGAAACACAGCAGCTAATCTATTCTGTTAGAAGCCTGATGTAGTCTATTAGCCCTGAACAAGCCCCTCACTCCATCACTGTATTTCTGAATCATGTGTGGGATTTTAAAATAAAGATACATTTTAAGAACTGTGAAATGTTTTTATTTACCTTTGGTGAATGTATATTGTAGAGTTTTTAAAAATATTGATTTGTTTTATAGGTTGAAAAACCTACTTTCATGATTTTGGCTTTGCCAATATTCTTGTTAGAACCTAAAAAAATTAGGAATAACTAAAAAAGAATATCATTTTAGGGAAATAAATTGTGAAATGGAAATTTGCTTATTTTGTGGAAGAATTCAGAAAACAATATCAGATCAGTTTATTAAAAGAACTAGAACAAATTTGAAAGAGTCTTTAAAATGTTACAGATGCTTAACTGCTGTGGCAAAATTGTCTTGTAAATAAGCAGACAATCATTAGTTTCAAAATAATCTGGAGAATGTGTTTATTATGAAAATCAGAGGTATTTTGTTATATTTAGAATCATAGAATGGAATTTTCATAGCCAGTTAGTTGCTAATAAAGGAAATGTTTTCCTCTGGGAACCATGCTTATAATTGTAAAGTCCCAAAGCACAGTATTGTTGCCAAACTAAGAAACTTGGAATTTAAATTTCGGGAATGATCCTCTTCCTTCCCAACCATGTTTTGCAATGTAACTTAGGAATGGAAATGAAGCATGGGCCAAAAGATTGGCATCTTAAAATTTATGATCAGGAGTCTTTTGTTTTAGAGGGTCAGAGTGAAGGTTCGGAGTTTTGTGCTGTACTTAGATGCTGGAGAGCTATTTAAATAAGCTTTACTCCTTTCAAGGCCTCCCTTCTAGAGTGATGAAACCAGTATCGGGAGGGAATAGTGACATCACTTAGAAAGGGGAGTTTAAACTTTAACTAATGACAGCGGGTTAAAGCAGGTGCTTAAGGGTCAGCCAGATCCCTCTTGAGCCTGGGTTCTGCATCCTAAGAGCTGTATAACTTTGAGCAAATCACTACACTTGTATAAAAGCCTCAGTTTTTCCATCTCTCAAGTGGGGTGATAAAACAGCATGTGCATCAGAGGATATTTGTGTGGATTAAATGAGTATGCATGTTACATAGGTAGGACATGAATAGTCACATTGTAATAACGTTAGTTTCTGGTTGAGACATAGTTTTATAGAAAAAAAAACTTTAATATTCACCCTTTACTCTTGGAAGATGATTAAACCCTCAAGTTATAAATGTTTGGAGTAGTTTTTTCCTGTTCATCACCTTTTAAGGAAAGTGGTATGGACAGAGCTTGGCCTTCTGTGACCTATCTTTTCAGTTCATTTTCTTGCTGAGTTTTTTAGAGCTCGGAATGACAGTCCAGCTTAAGCTGTAGAAGGAACATCGCTGTTTTCAAGCATCGTCCCTGCATAGCGTTAGCTATGATATGTTGTTAGGACAGTGGTGAATAATTAGAAATGGTTTTCTGATACACTTTTAAGAGTGAACTACTAAAATAATAAAATCTTATATTAAGAGGTTTTACTACTTCAGATATGGGAGAAATGCTTTGTTTCAAACATATTTTTCTTCATTGACAAATACTTTGGTATGGAAAAATCAGTGAATCTTAACTATGGTTCTCAGACTGAAACATAGGGAGAAACCGTGAAAGATTGATTTATCATATAACCCACCATTTTAAGTTTCATTGGGAGGGAGGGGGGCAGAGTAAGGGGGAGGAGAAACATCAATTTGTTGTTGTACTTATTTATGCATTCATTGGTTGATTCTTATATGTACCCTGATCAGGGATCGAACTTGCAACCTTGGCATATCAAGTCAATTCCCTAACCAACTGAACTACTCAGCTGGAGCTTAAGTTTCTTAATTTATATTGATCAAACTGTTAATTTTATTTTAAAAACTCAATTACTCCCCAATTTATGAGTAGTTAAAATTAATCTTTTTGGAAAGCTAATTTTGTTTAAAATGTCTTGTGATTGCATAAAATTGTGATTTGTTTTCTTAGAAAAGTTTGTCTTTTAAAAATGTTAAATTACTCTCATCAGATGTTAAAATTAGAAGGGATCCTAGAGGTCATTATTTTATAGAAGTGGCCCATAGCCTAGAGAGTTTACTTACTCAATGTCACACAGTTCGTTAGATGCAGAACGGTTAATAGCATGAAGCTTTTCTAATCCTCGTTTTTTTTCTCATTATGTTGCATAATGCTGCTTTCAAGGGTACCGAATTAGTTTGCAGGCTTTCAAAGCTTCTGCATGGATTCATAGGAAAAAAAATGCACAAAAAGCACCTGTTTTTTCTTATGTGGCTACAAAAATTAAAAAACCCCAGCAAAATAGATCTTTCTAAATGTCAAATATATAAAAATAAATTCTCATATACTAAATGTGGAGATTCTGAGATCCTTTTTTTTCCTTTTTGTAGAAACAGTTGTTTAGGTCCAGTTTTCCGGGTTATTGGATGCCTGGTGATTATGTATTTTGAAGCCCATCTTTGAGAGCAGCCACTTGGGTATTATGAGGAAAATGTCCAGAATTTTATGCCAATTTTGTCTTCAAATAATCATTCTTTCTCCATTGATTTGAAGAAGTCCTTCAACTTGAATGCATCTGGGAAATCTTTGAAACAAAACTTGTCGCTAATTTCATATTGCAGATAGTCATCCTTTAAACCATTAAAAAAAGTGTGAGCATCAATATTTTTGATTGGCTCCCTGTTCCATCTTCCCTAGGATCTACGTAGGTGGAGTGCGTTGAACTTGCTAGTGTCCCAGTGGGCATGCAGAGCGGCTCCTGCATGCGGCTCCTTTACCTGCTCATGGGCTGTGATAGCTCTGGCCTTTCTGACTGGCGCTGGGGGCTGCTGGGGGTGAGAAAGCGCGGTCTTTCCTGTATCATACTGCCTCAGGTTTGGAAAGGAGACAGAGAGACCCTGACACTTCATTATTAATTTTGCCAGGGTCTTGTTGGAATACTAATGTGTTCCTGGTATTGGGCAGAGCTCTTGCCTTCCAAGCCTTGCCGTGTGATGGTTGCCGGGTTGGGGTGGTGATACAGTGCCAGCGAGGGCGGACCTGGGCCCGGTTGGGCAGCTCACCCTGCCAGTCCCTGATCTTTGTTCTCATGCTATTTGCTGCAACCGTGGGGATGGCATAGGGCCCGCTACGTTGAGTGACCTTTTAAGGAAAGTTAAACTTTATTATGCTGTTTCAACTAGGCAATATGTGGTTCAGAATTTGATAGGTGTGAAGGGTGCATTGTAAGCAGCTCCTTCCCTCCTACCCGCTTCTCCCCAGAGGCGGCCAGCCCCTTGTTGTTCCAGGATGTGGTGCTTATGGGCAGCTGCTGTCCTTGTAGAAGAACCTGACCTGTCCTTCCAAAACCAGATGTTCTTTTGATTTGTTGACCTTTGTGCCGCAGTTCTCTGTAAAGACTGCTGTTTTTGAAAGAGCCCTTGAGACCTGGGATTTACTGGTAACACTCTCTGTTCCTGGGTTTCTGATGTGAGGATATCTGTCATTGACCCTGGGTCCCTCAGTGGGTGACTCTCAGAGCCTTGTCTCCACATCTGTGTCTTTTACATTAAAAATTTTATGGACTAGAGAGAGCAAGGGCAAGAGAGATCTGTTGTTCCACTTATCTATCTATGCATTCAGTGGTTGATTCTTGTATGTGCCCTTACCAGCGATTGAACCCACAATCTTCGTGCGTTCTGATGATGCTCCAACCAATTGAGCTATCCAGCCAGGGCCCCACATCTGTATCTGGCTAGTCCTGTGGTTTCGGTGGTTTGCAGGACATTCTTAGGTGCATGCCCTCAGTCAGTGTAAACTTACTTTGTCTGAAGTCTGACGTCTCTCATTCTAGAAGTTGACCTTCCTCTTCCTGTCTCCTCTGCAAGTAGAATCAGATGTCAGAGTTGCTGCATCTTGAAATCCATTAGTCCCTGTGTCTCTGCTTCCTCTCCCAGTCCAGGTCATAGATTTTAACGGGGTGTTACCTGAATGCCTTATCTGTTGCTTGCGTATTTCCCATAGTTCAGGGATTGATGCCTCCACTGTTAGAAACCTTTCTTTTTTAAAGATTTTTTTATTTTTAGAGAGAGGGGAAGGGAGGGAGAAAGAGAGGGAGAGAAACAGCAATGTATGGTTGCCTCTCGCGTGGCCCTCACTGGGGACCTGGCCTGCAACCCAGGCATGTGCCCTGACTAGGAATCGAACCGGGACCCTCTGGTTCCCAGCCCGCGCTCAATCCACTGAGCTACACCAGCCAGGGTATGCTTTCTTTTTATATATACTGCACATTTCTGTACTACATGTACTACTGTTTTAGGACCCATTTTTTTTCTTTTAACTTAAGAATGTGCCCTAAAGATTGTTAAGGTCTTTCAAAATTCTAACCTAGCATCATTTTTAATGGCTGTATGTCATTTCGCTGATTGGCTGTACCTTAACTTATTGAACCAGTCAGGTATTTAAGGGTTTTTTTGCCATTGTAAGCAGACTGCAGAAACTATCCTTGTTAAAAAGAAACACAACCAACAAAAAAGCTGAAAAACTTCCTGCACATGCATGATATCCTTAGATAAGTTCTATGTTTAGAATTGTGGACTCAGAAAGGGATATACAATGTTTCAGCTTTTGATACAAATTATGCATTTCCTTTCCTCAGTAAATTTGTAGCCACCGTAGCCACCAGAGGGTCTGTTTTTGCAGGCGTGTGGTTTCTCCCTCCTCCCAAAGGAATACTGAGTACGGACTTGTTTCTTGCTCCTCAGGCATTATGCCCTAGTGGTTGCCAGCACAGACTTGGAGTTGGACTGCTTGGTTTATAACCTGGCTCCACCACTAATTTGCCTCAGTTTTCTCATTTGAATAATTGGACTTAGAATGAGGTTGTTCTGAGGCATTATCATGCCTTTCCTATAGAAACTTTACTTAGAACAGCTATTTTCAATTGCTGTGCCGCAAGAATTTTTAAAACATGCAGTACCTGAGTATTTAGTCACTGGCGCTAACCTCTTTTCTCTTAGGTTGTCAAATTAAAAAAATGATAACAGCCAACACAATAGTAGCTGTCCAGTGTGAATGAATCAGAATTATAACTATTTTTTTGTCAGATCAGCAAAAAAGTATATCTTTTTGAGTGTTCCAGAGAATTTTAGTAATTAGTTTATGTGTGTCATGAGATGAAAAAGTTTGAAAATTGCTGCCTTAGAATAACCAAATAGTTTATTAGGAGAAGTTTCTCTCTCTCTCTCTTTTTTTTTTTTTTTAAAGATTTTAGTTATTGAGAGAAGGGAAGGGAGAGAGAAAGAGAGGGAGAGAAACAGCAATGTATGGTTGCCTCTCACATGGCCCTCACGGGGACCTGGCCCGCAACCCAGGCATGTGCCCTAACTGGGAATCGAACCGGGACCACTTGGTTCCCAGCCCGCGCTCAATCCACTGAGCTACACCAGCCAGGGCAGGAGAAGTTTCTCTCTTTAAAAATTTTAAGATAATACTTTATTTGAACAACTTACAGAAGAGTGTAGGACGAATGTTTCCAGCAGTATAGTGGGATGACTACCCTAATTAACTTTCTAACTAAAAATAACTAAACAATGTTTGCTAAAATAAAACTACAATACCTTTTTCAATATATTGATAAGCTGGCAAAAAAAAAAAAAGAACTTATAAAAGTCAAAAGCTCTATGAGCCCTGGTTGGTGTAGCTCAATGGATTGAGTGCGCCCTGCAAACCAAAGGGTCACTGGTTCGATTCCCAGTCTGGGCACATGCCTGGGTTGTGGGGCAGGTCCCCAGTAGGGGGCGTGAGAGGGACAACCACACATTTTTGTTTCTCTCCCATTCTTTCTCCTTCCCTTCCCCTCTCTCTAAAAATAAATAAATAAAATCTTTAAAAAAAAAAGCTATATGAAAGCAGACCCACAGAGATAAGCATTTACATCAGCTTCCATGTAGAGGACATTGGCCAAACCAAGTAAACTAAAGCTTTGGTAGAAGTTTTTCTTTATAGGAGAAATGGAAAAGGAGTGATAGAATATAAATATTTTCAATTTCCATTGAATTAATAGAATGTGGTAGTCACCATTAGTGATGCTTCCATCACAGAGACAAGTAGATACTGTATATCTCTTGATGGACAATACTACTAATGGATGAATCTTGTCCAAAAGTCTTATCTGAGCCCGATCAAGACTCTAGTTCTAAGTACTAGTTTACAGAAAATGCAAGGAACAGAAGGATACATTGAAAAGCACCACTGGACAAATGATCTGGTTGCTTTAGAAAATAAATGGCAAGGAGCCACCCCTCTCCCCAACTTAAAAAGAAAAAGAAGGAAGAGAGGGGAGTGACCGACATGGAGAGTAAAATCTACAGATTAAAAGATTTAAGGCAGCCCTGGCTGGTGTGGCTCTGGATTGAGTGCTGGCCTGCAAACCAAAGCTTCGCTGGTTCGATTCCCAGTCAGGGCACATGGCTGGGTTGCAGGCCTGGTTCCCAGTAAGGGGTGTGTGTGAGGCAACCAAACATTGATGTTTCTCTCCCTCTCTTTCTTCCTCCCTTCCCCTCTCTCTAAAAATAAATAAATAAAATCTTTAAAAAAATACAAGACTTAAGGCATATAAATGATTTCTGACCTCATTTGGATCCATTCAGTCAAACTGCTCTAAAGAGAAAAAATTTAAATATTGGGTAAATTTAAGTACTTAATATAAAAGATTTGTCATTTTTTAGGTGTAATAATAGTATAGTGATGTTTAAAAGTCCCTATTTAAAAAAAAGCACTAACTATAAAGGAAATAAGTGATAAATTGAGCTACATTAAAATTAAGAGCTTTTGCTTCTTGAACTATTGAGAGTGAAAAGGAAGGCCACAGACATGAGAAGATTTTATAAAAAATATGTCTGACAACAGGACTCATATCCAACATCTATAAAGAATTCCTGCTAAATAAATATATAGAAAGACAACTCAATAGAGTAATGGGTACTTTGCAATGGTCAATAAATACATGAAAATGTTCCCAACACCATTAGTCATCAGGGAAATGCGAGTTGAAACCCATGATAAGATACTATTACATACCCACCTGAATGGCTAAAATTAAAAAGACTGAAAATACTAAGGATTGGCAAATATGTGGAGCAAATGGAACTTTCATATACTGTTTGCATGAGTATAAATTGGTACAAGCATTTTAGAAAACTGTTGTCAATATTTACTAAAGCTAAATGTACACAAGCCTTATGATCTCATAGTTTCATTCCTAGGTGATTACCCGGGACAGATCTGTCCGTCTGTTCAGACAGCTACTAGAATAATGAAAGCGGTGTTCTTTGTAGTAACTCCAAGCTGCAAACAACCCAAATTGTGAATGATTCTGCTGTGAACATGGGAGTACAAATATCTGTTGGAGTATCTGCTTTCCGTTATTTTGGGTTTATATCTGAGAGTGGAATTGCTGGATCATGTGGTAATTCTATGTCGAATTTTTTGAGGAATCTCCACACTTGGGTATTCTTGTATTTTAGAAATCCCCCAAGTTTTACTTTCTAACAATGGCAAATATCAGTAGATAGAACTTACATAAGTAACTATTGAGGTACTCAGTAATAAGAGGTTCTGAGATTGAAAAAAATTCAAGAACTGTTGCTTTAAAGAACTGTATTACTCACCAAGGGAGAGAAGGGTGGAAGAAATCAATGATAATGGGTGTGGACTAGGTGGGTGAAGAGGAGGGTGACACTCTTTTGCTCTTTAGGGTCCCAGTTTGGAGGATACATTTAGTGACCCCGTGTGGAGGTCTCCCTCATGATGGGGTCCGTGTTAGCAGCACTGGTGTCTAGTTTCCTCAGAATCTAACATCCACTGAGGCACTGTCGGACTCACTGAGTCACCTTTACTTTGGTGGTGGCAGAGTTTCCTGAACTGGTGAGCTTTCCTAGCTTGATGTCCAGGAGTCTCCTCATTGGGTCTGGTGACCGTTCACTGAAAGGGTTACCCGTCATTTCTCTCCCCTCCAAGTACAGCTGTGGAAGAGGGGCAGCAGGGGGGGCTGGGGCAGGGTACCTCAAATACACTTCCAGTTTAGACGGGGAAGAATGGGGGAGACACACAGCGGTGCCTTGGCTCACCTCTCTCCTTGCCTGCTGTCGACTGTAAACAGAACGCCTGCTAGGTATTCATCAGCAGAAAGAATTTGTCCAGGTAAATTAAAGGATTGCAGTCTGGTACCTGCAGCCATGCTGAGCCATGGGCCAAGTGGTCCAGGCAGACCAAGAAGGAAATTCTTTAAGGAGGGGGAGAGGAAGTTAAAGGGAGGGGTCGTTATAACCGTAGAGCTTTTCCTACGGGGCTTTCTTGACCGACACAGGGTGTGGGAGCTCCTCTTACAGGTCCGCCCGATTCCTGTCTTGGTTAAGGTCTTTGTCATGAATTTTGACACTGGGAATTTGACAGGCCTCTGTGTGCTTTAAGGGGGCCTGTTGTCTGACAGTCTTCGTTTTAGGTGGAGTTGGTGGGGGACAGACCTCCTAAACCTCCTCCACCATCCCGTAAGTCAGATCTCAGCACAGAGCTTCCCCAGGGTACCAGAGTGGGGGGCTCCCGGTTCCCCTGGAGCTTTCCTCAAGTATATCCTCTTGGCTGCGTTTTCTGTTTTATTTCATTCATCTTAACCTCTTCAGTCCACTTTGTCATCCAGAAATGTGTTGAAATCTCATGTCCACGGCTGCTCCCTGTCCCCTCCTGTTTCTGTCTGAGGCCGTGGTTTTAGTCCTCACTGTCCTCATTGCCGTTCGTTTCTGTAGGATATTGAGATCAAAAGGCACGGGCTCTGTCTGCCTCTTCAACAGGAAGTTTTGAGTTTTGAGAGATTGCACTGATCTTACAACATTAGAAGCAGAAGATTGCTACACTTCGGTTGTTTTGTGTGGGGGGAATGGATCACAGTGGTTCCTCTTGACTGATGATACATGTGAATTCCGGGCTTCTGCTGTTCACAGTAAGAAGAGTGAGAGTTGAGACTGGCCCTGGGAAGTGATCGCGTTTGATCTGAGTTGGCCGGTGGCGGAGAGGGGACAGGGTAGGACAGCAGTGAAAGTCAGGAGAGGGTGGTGTGCTACCATACCAAAGCCTGAAAGTGTAAGGTTCTGAGAAAAAAGAAAAGGTCAGTGTCAAGTACCAGAGAGATGTCAAGTAGAATGAGTAGATATGTTTTTATCCTGCCCACATTATTTCCGGCAATGGCCCAAAAATCATTTCATGGAAGGTGATGGAACCTGGCTTTTTTTTGAACAGTAAACCATTATACATACATTTGCCATTTTATGGACTTTGCTAAGTTCTTACTTATATTTTTTAGCCTCTATTACCTTACAAAATAACTAGTACTGTGTATTTTATAACCTACTTCTTGAAACATTAAAGCAAAATCTCAAATACCAACATGTAGTCACTCCCCTGTTTAACTGGAAGTGACTGAAAACCAAAAATGATAGTGATTTAAACAACGTAGAGGCATGTCTCCCTCATGCAAAAACAGTCTGGAGGCTGGCAACCCAACAGCTTCACAGTGTCAAGGGCTTAGGTCTCTTCTCTCTTGCTGTTCCACCATCCTGAGCGTGTGACTTCGATCTCCAGTCCAGGATGGCTGCTGGAATGCCACCCATAACATTCATTTTTCAGAAAGCAGGAAGAAGGGAGGAGAAAAAAAGAGGACTGCTCCTTTCCTGAAAGGACAGTTTCTAGAAGATGCAGTCACTGTTTCTGCTTACGTCCCATTGGCCAGAGTGCTGTCACATGTCCTCTCCTGGCTGCAAGGGAAGCTAGGAAATGTTCCTTCTAGGGGGCCATGTGTTTGGCAAAGCACCGGGGCTCCTATCACAATGGAGGAAAAGGACAATGGATATTGGGACAACCAGCTACCTCTGCGCACTTCCATAGGCCTGAAGGTGCCTGATAAAAATTCGCAGGAGATCTACAAAGCAATGAAGAAGAAAAGCTGAAGGGAGGTGAGGGCGGGGAGTAGAGAAGGCCAGTTACGGTGGTTGAGGGTCTCCTCCGGTGCCGGCAGGTAGCTGACTCACTGACAGTGAGGCAGAAAGTAAAAGGGATGGTTTTGCATGTTTGAGTGGGGGAAGGAAGGGGCTGGAGGTTGACCACTGGCAGCTGTCTGCTCCTCAGAGTACTTTCAAGACACAGACCTTGAGGACCTGTAGGTGTGAGGATCTTTCAACAAACAGAAATAATGCGTAGGGAATTCCCTGCATCCCACCCAATACATAGCTCACAAGTATGTCCAGCACCACTTTTATAAAAGTAGAGGAAAAACCAGGCACTCGGTACCATGTTTCTTATCATCAGATTTATATCTTTTGATCTGTATAGGACAGAGCGATAGTTGTTACCTAAAAGAGGATCTTGAGTTCTTACCAAATTGCGTGGAAATGATCTGTTGAAGACAGCCAGAAGTGGTGCTGCTTTATTTAACAAGATGACTTTGGATGAAAGTTGTTGCGCGTGCGTCCTCTTCCCACCATCGCAACAGAAGCGCCTGTTACCCAGCTGTTGGAGCAGTGACTTGCTGGGATGGCACAGCCACTGGTGGGGCCGGCGCTGAAACCCCGCGGTCCTCCTGCCTGAAGGGCGCAAGGAGGTTAGGCTCTTAGTGCAATGTGGCAGTTCTCTTTGGAGAAACAAATCCTTTACTAATAAATGCAGTTTTCAAAGTAAGAGGTCCTTGGTGGAAAAAAATCGCTGAAAGATAAGTGAGAAATAGCCCCATTATGTTGCAGGGAGACAGGCTGGCCAGCCAGAGTTCTGATTGCCATCCGCCAGTTTTTCCCACAGGCTTAACTCTGGTGGCGTAAATCAGAAATCTTCTGTATTCCCCTCGCTGTAGGTTTATAGGGTGCCATCTTGTTCTGAGTGTGAGGGTGCTCATGGATGTCCAGGGACCCCCTTCATTGCTGATCTTTGGCTACTTTTAATAGAATCTCCCACTAAAATCCAGTCTGTGCTGTGTTTGGGCCCTCCTATAATTTAGGGGGAGCAAGGTCCACATGAGCTTTGGTTTTCCACAAGGGTGTCAGCCAAACACCCAGTTTTTTCTTAAACAGCTGGCATTTCTGTCTCCTGTCTGTTCCGCAGACTTCTCTGTACAGAGATTTTTCAATTTGCACATAGTGAGCCGTTGAGAAAGTGCCACTGGGAAATAGCTATTTTGAGAACTTTTGACAAAGAACTGTTTCTTCCAGAGATGTCATTCTCCTAGGGACTTTGCACTAGACAAGTCCCATCTCATTGTTCCAGAGGGCTCCACTGGAGTTCTGGTAGCTGTGGTGGATTATCATAACTCCTAGATCTTAGGAAGAATTATCTCAGTTATTGGGTTTGGTGTTTTAACACATGACTCTTAACATTGTCCATTGGTCATAAAATACCCGAAACACTAAAATGAGCCCCCGTTTGAAGCTGAGGAAACAGACACTTTTAGTGTCATGGTTGGTCAAAAAGGGGCTGGAAAACTAGGATGGCGGGAGATTTTTCAGGGCCCCTTTCCTTTCAGGAAATTTGGCACTGAATTTCCAGCCTCCATTGACCACTGATCTCTTAGCTTTGTTGAGTTCAGTATAGACCAGACCACCACAATAAAGCAAGTATTGCAGTAAAGCGAGTCTGATCTTTTTGCTGGTGGAAAGTCTTGCCTTCAATTTGTGAAAAATGCCATGTCTGTGAAGCGCAATTAAGTGAAGTTCAGTCAAACAAGGTATGCCAGTGTAAGTAATGTGGTGGTGGGCGCTGACCTGGGGATGGTTCTTCTGGTTGCTTAGAAGGATGGCATGTTGCCCTTTGCATTCATCTGTGTGACTCGATCCAGGCCTCGCTTATTACTCACCACTGCCTGGGCAGGGGCGGACGGAGGGGCTTGTTGGGGGTGGACATTTGAGCTGGAGGAGCACAAATGTGCCTGGAAGGATAGAGAGAGAATGAGTCAGGGATCTCCAGATGTGTGGCGAGGCCTTAAGGGCCATGCCAGAAAATTTAGGGCACAGGTGGCAAACACAGGGCCCGCGGACCGAAATTGGCCCTCCACCTCGTTTTATCCGTTGGGCACCTTGTTTCTACCTGGCAGCAGCTCCGAGCTCTCGCTTAACTGTTAAGGAGGAGTTACATTCGTACAGTCCTAAAGTTACACTCAGCCCTTTGAAGGCAACTGCGAGGCTGATGTGTCCCCTGGTGAAAATAAATTTGACATCCCTGATTTAGGGGGAAGCCAGTAAAGGTGCCTGTTTTGTTTTATTTTTATATATTTTGGGAGGCAGCAGAAGTTATGCTTGGAGACTGAGTTGTCTTTGCCAGCAGTTTATTTAGCACAGGTTTGCTGTGGGAATTGTAATTTCACAAGCCAATAGTATATAGGATGATATCTCTTAATAAGTAAAATAAAGAGATAACATACTCCAAACAAATGAAAGATTAATGATGCTATTGTTTCAGGTAAGGAGAGGTGAGAGAAATAAAGTCCAAATTTAATAGGAGGTGTATCTTTTTATACTAGTTAAAAAGTACATAGGAGAGTCGGGGTCCAGCCTAGAGCTGATTTGGAGCATGTTGCTAGGGAACGAAAGTAGATGCCGGTGTTGCTAGACGTGCTGATAGCTTTCACAGGGCCAGCTTCTGGGTTTATCACCACTGTCTTCCTGGAGCGCCTCACCAAGAAAGCAGCGAATGCCCCAGGCTCTTCAGAGAGTTGTTAGGTTAGGAAGAGTCACCTTGCCCAAACCAAAACTCTCAAATGATGCTCACAGATTCCCAGTATTTTTTGAATATCCCCCTGCCGTAGTTGCTTCTCCATATGTTCTAATAGGTAAGCCCGCAGAGGGGCTGCTGCCTGCTTGTCAGTGACAGCAGATGTGGAATGATGACATCTGTGCATTCTTCTATCAAAACAATTTTACTTCTAAAAACAGCAATTCTTTTTGTCTTTGTCATTGTCATAAACAGGTGGATTAAAACAAGTTCACTTATAACCAAATGGATCTGAAATCACATTTAACCTGTATACAACAGTGTAGGCACAGAGGAGGGCGGGGCTTAGATATATTCATTTTGTACTTTTTTATTTTTTAAGATTTTATTTTTAGAGAGAGGAGAAGGGAAGGAGAGAGGGAGAGAAATATTAATGTGTAATTGCCTCCTGCATGCCCCCCACTGGGGACCTGGCCCTCAACGCAGGCATGTGCCCTGACTGGGAATCGAACCAGAGACACTTTGATTCACAACGTGTGCTCAATCCACTGAGCTACACCAGCCAGGGCTCATTTTGTATTTTTTTGAATTATGGAAGCAATACCTGTTTGTGAAAAATGTAGAGGAGACGTGAAAGTATCCCTAAGTTCACTACCAGAATATAATTGCTATTAACATTTTCATCATGTCCCACTATTCTTATTCCTAAGGTTTTAAAATGGCTGCTTGGTATTCCTCCCTGTCTGTGTTAAATAGATCAGGGCAGAATCTTTTATTGTTTGACATAGAGGCTGTTTCTTTTTATAAATAATTCTGTAATGAACATCCTCATATCAATTATTTGTTTCTCAAGGTATTCACTTAGGGTATTTTCTAGACACGGAGTGACTAGGTCAAAGGAGATGCAAATCATTTAAAGGCTCCTCATACAAATTTCCAATTGACCTTTCAGAAAGGTGGTATTAATTTATGTTTCTGTGTGGACTATATGAATGTACTAGTTTTCTCTAACCTTGGCCCACAGTGAATATTCTTTTCATCTACTCATTCAATTTGATATGAGAAAAATGGTTTCTCCTGGCCATTGTATTTTTTATGCCATTGAATGTTGTGAAATTAAAATATAGGTTATTTGTATCTGGCAAATTCTTTTTCTCTTTTGCTAATATTTCTGTTGGCATGTTCACATCTTTCTTATTGATTATTAATGGTTAAAGAAGTTGAGAGATGTAAACTTTGGTATTCTTAAAGGATTTTTAAACCATTATTATCCACCCCGGCTGGTGTAGCTCAGTGGATTGAGTGCTGGCCTGTGAACCAAAGCGTCGCTGGTTCAACTCCCAGTTGCGGCACATGCCTGGGTTGCATGTCAGGTCCCCAGTGGGGGTTGCGCAAGAAGCAACCACACATTGATGTTTCTCTCCCTCTCTTTCTCCCTCCCTTCCCCTCTCTTTAGAAGTAAATAAAGCCTTTAAAAAATAATTACCCATTTTTCACAGATATGCTGCTGTGATAGCCTAGAGGATAGCCTTGGGGCAGGGCTGTGATGTAATTACGACGCCTGACCATCCAGTGACCCGCAGGCTACTTGTATACATTTCTAGATGAGGGCTTGCTGGATGGTCAGAAGTATTGGCTCCTATTTATAGGTATGAGCAACAAGGCCTGAAATTCAAGTTAGAATTGGAATCTAGGTGAGCTGAATCTGACATCCATGCTTTTTGTCTGAGCTATTTCAGCTCCCTGGCTTCCTGGTCTCCCAGTCACATTTCTTCTGCGGTTTGACCAAAGAGCCCCTAACACAGGAGGACCTGTGAGCATCTCAGGGTTAGCCAGCAGGGCCATGGGGTTGGGGCAGCCCCTATCTCATTCGCTATCGGTTTTGGAGAGGGGAGGTGGTGGCAGTGGCCACTGAGTTCCTTTGGGCCTGCAAGCTGGAGGCAGCAGCATCTTGGGGCAGGCCTTGTAGGTTGCAGCAGTGTGAGGCCTGCGGTGCACGGAACCCTTATACCCTGAGGTCCAGCTTAGCCCCCAGCACCTGTGTGGGACCCTCTCTATTCCTGCCCCCCATTTCTTCACCTCCTTCTTTCTCCAGGCTTCTGTGGAAATTGGCTGTCCAAATCCTTGGTAAGTGCTGTCTCTTGCTCTCTCCTCCCCAGCATGTGCATTCTCTGGAGTTGGGCTCCTTGTCCTGGGTTTCAGTAGCTTCCACGCAATTCAGTAAAGGCATGTTGATCTGTCATGGGGGTTCCTGGCAGGGTGGCAAACCTGACTGTCCCAGGGAGAGCAAAGGAGGCAGAGCTAGAAGGCACAACTCTCCTGCTGAGGTGGTCATAAGCTCCTGGTCACTGTCGGTCTTGGTTGTTCCCAGCACGTGAGGTTGTCAGAAGGTTGAGTGGTGCTAAGGCAGCTGTGAAGATTAGCAACCGGCTGGGCAGCGAGAAACAGGCCTCTGGTTGCAGGAGGAATTTGTTGAGCTTAGCAACTAGAGTCGAGGAGCAAAAAGAAAATCATCGGCATGTCAGTACTTATTTTTAGTGGTGACATACCATGCTCCGTTAACATGATGTGCTTAGTATCAATCCCAGTATTTTGTTAAAAAGTGTTTATGTTAAAAAGACTTTATGAAATTAAAAAGACAGTAATTAAAACTAAGTGGTTCAGATGCAAAAAATTTGGACACACTACAGAATGTCAAATAAAAACTTAATTCCTCTGCCCTGGCCTGGCGTCTCAGTTGGTTGGAGCATCGTCCTGTATACCTACCTAAAAGGTGGTTCAGTCCCTGGTCGGGGGTGTGTATGGGAGGCGGTGTTTCTCCCTCCCTCCCTCCCTCTGTCTCCCCCTTCCTTTCTCTCTAAAATCAATAAACATATTCTTGGGTGAGGGTTAAGAAAAAACAAAAATTCATAAAAATTTAAATACTAAACATAATAATGACCATTCCTGTGTAGGTTAGTAGATAAAAGAACGAAAATGAAAAGTTTTACTCAAAATTAAAACACTAAAATGTATTAAATTAACTATAGTTACTAAAGTCAAAATTAAATTTACTAAAACTTAAAATGCAATGAATGTTCTTTTAAAATATACATCAACAGTGACTTGATTTCAGCGTATTTCTGTTTGACTTCCCTCTCTCTGTGCCGAAACTAACTCTGAGACCCATGAACTGCAGCTCTTTCGTTTTCATCTTTCATCTCCAAATCCCACCTATTGTTTGATAAGGAGGAACTTTTTTGTTTTTTGGACAGATTGTAGCCATTTAATTGCTAATGTGCTGTGGTTTTTGCCTCCGACAGCATTTCGTGTTTGTCTTAGTTTCATCACTAGTTTGGAAATTAGTCTCTTGGAAATTAGTCTCGTTACTAGTTTCTTAGTCTCATTACTAGTTTCTTAGTCTCTTTACTAGTTTCTTAGTCTCTTTACTAGTTTCTTCAGGCAGAAGTTTTGGTTTATTCCTTGGTTTACTTTCTCTTCCTGAGCGTTGTGAAGAGAGAGAAAAACCCTTCTAAATGAGTGAATAAATACCCTTCATAAATAATGTAACGGAGAAGCATGTCATTTGGAATGCTTTTGTACCACACAGGTGCTATGTTTTCATGTTTTAGTTTTTCACCTGTGAAAGGTTACCAATGCCGTGTCTCCTCCTTATTCCTGCCCCACCCCCACAACAGCCAACATTTGTTTGGCGGCTTGGTTTACGACACATTCTTCTGAACTGCTTCAGGCCTTTCAGGCGCCTTTGGACCTAGGTCCCCAGGAATAAATACATTTTACATTGTGTCTCATACAAGGTTGTGTATGTAAGTCACTTTGAAGCAAAAGTTTCAGGAAGCAGTAATTTCACTATCTGTGATACATTCGAAAGCGTTCTGTTTGATTCTTATTCTACTTCTTATGCAAATTTTCATTGAAGTATAGTATACATACGGAAATGTGTCCATATCATAACTATATAGTGGGATAGCTGCTCATAAAATAAGCACATCTCTGCAGCCTGCGCCCCGCCCCCCTTAGACAAAACATTACCAGTACCTGGAAGGCTCCCTACTGATTTCTTCTAATTAGTTCCTCTCTGGGGGGGTGGGGAGGGGCGGGGCAGGGCAGGGGGTGCGGGGGAGCCGCCACTGGCCTGACTTCCTGACTTCTGGCGTCATATTGTATTCTATTTCTTACCAGTTGTGATTTACTGAATTGATTTCAAGAACCAGTAGGTCTTGACCCACATCTCAAAAAACACAGACTTATTTTATCTCTCCAATACCCTTGAGTTGGGATATGTTTCCGTTTTATAGATGAAAAACCCAGGCCCAGATGTGACATGATTTCTTCCAAGATCACACAGCTAGTACTGATTCCCTTCCTCATGCCTGAGCTGCTCCCCTCCCTGCGACAGTGTCTTGCTTCTTTGGAAAGTCAGTTGCAGCCTTTTTTTGTTTTTTTGTCTAGATTTTCACTCCATCTTATGTTTACAGGATTGATATTCATTATTAATGAAGCTTTAGTGAATTCTAATATTACAGTTAAGTACTGAGAATGTTTTTGTGTTTTTGTGAATATGAGCTGTGTGCATTTGTTCGTTGCTCTGGAGGTTATGTGGTTGGGAGGCTTTTAATGGCATTCATCCTCTGTCCGCCGCCCCCCCCCCCCCGGCCCTTCCTAGAATGAAACCTTGCGGGGGCATGGATGACATGCAGGTATGACAAATGGCTTGGACTGCATGTTCCCAGCTCCCTGCCCTCACTGTTCAGTATAGCACTTTGCTGACTTCCTTGCCTATAGAAACCTGTGGATAGATTTCTTCCCATAGCATGTCTCCCTCGGGCTCCAGAACACCTGCCTGCAGGCAGACGTGCTGAGCTGTCCTGCTGTTCTCCGGCCTTTCTGTAAGGCCATTGCTTCCAGCCAGGACCTCTCAGAGCAAATGCTCTGGAACAGTTGAGGCTGTCGTGCCAGTTGACCCCAAGACGTCCTTGATTGGACACTGGGCCTGAGGACCCTCTCAGCTGTGAGCTAGTGAACTGTTCTGGCTCTGTCCATTTTTAGCGTGGGCCTAATTCTGAGTGCCATGGCCTTCTGAGTTCTCCCTTGCTGGTATGCTGACGGCCAGTGGCCGGTAGTAGGGGAGGATAAACTCTAGGATTCAAGCCTGAGCACCAAAGCACAGGGCCTGTGTTATTGGCGCAGACGGCTTCATTCAGTAGCTCCGAAGGCCTGCACAGGCGGAAGAGCAATGGAGAGTCAAGATGTTAAAAGCAAGACGGCAGGTCCCAAGTGCATCACTTCGGCCAAGCCCCACTCACCAAACTGAGACTTGATTTAACAGTTTTTGCTCTCCCAGAAACAGAACCTTAAACTCGTTAGCCAGGAATCGCTTCATCAGCACTAGTTAGGTGATTTGCCTGATAGGTCCTGCCGTCCCCCTCAAGGAAAGTGCCCTTGAAGTAATCTGCCTGCCTGCTTTTTTTGCCCAGCCTAACTTCCGTGTTCCCCTCCCTTCTACCTGTAGAAGTGTTGTTTTGTTCAGCTCCTCAGAGCTCCTTTCTGTCTGCTGGATTAGATAGTGGGTGAATGAATAACGCCAGTAAGCTCTTTAAAACGTACTAGCTTGAATTTTGTGTTTTAACAAGGGGAATATAGGGCAGTGTCATGTTAAAGTGTCTTTGTTGCAGAGGTGTACAATAATCTTTCGGTAGAAGATTTGCTGCCCCGAACATTTTTTAAAAAAGCCAATTAAAAAGTTGATAAAGCAGCTGACTTTTGTTTTTTTCAGAACTGTCACTATGGATTAGCAGGGATTTTTTTTTTTTTTTTTTTTTAGCATCAGATTACTGAGGGGTTGAGGTTTTTTCTGTTCATTGACCTCAACCCTCAGCTGAGACAGAGTTAGGTAGAGACAACAGCCAGCCTGTTACAGTGTGAAGATTGAGTGGCTGTCACTGTTGCGTTTGTTATTAAGATGGTAAGTTACTTCCTTTTGGTTAATGTACCTGGCTGTCTTTGCTTGGAGCAGAAATCACCTTGGCAGGGAGCTCAGCTTCTGGGAGCCCAAGCTGCAGGAGGCAGGAACAAGTGTATCTTGCTTCATTGAGACATTCACTTTGTTGTGGTCATCTGGAACCAAACCCGTGACATCTGTGAGGTATGCCTGTGTATCCTTCTGGCAAGAGTCCTGGAGGGAAAGCAGTCAGCAGATCTTACAATGTTTTCAAGTTTTCTTCTTATTCTACTACTCACCTTTATTCTGCTTTTTTAAGATTTTATTTATTTATTTTCAGAGAGAGGAGAAGGGAGGGAGAAAGAGCAATGCATGGTTGCCTCTCACATGGCGCTCACTGGGGACCTGGCCCGCAACCCAGGCATGTGCCCTGACTGGAAATCAAACCGGGACCCTCTGGTTCCCAGCCTGCACCCAGTCCACTGAGCTACACCAGCTGGGGCATTCTGCATGTTTGATGGCTCACGCTTATGACTTTTCTAAGACTTTCACTTTCCTTCCACCTATGGAACCTGCAAATGTATGTAAACACAGTAAGATGGAGATATTCTGTGCAAAGTGGCTGGCTATGCGGTGTGATATTTATGCCTGCCATTTTTTAAAACAGATTTTATTTATTTTTAGAGAGAGGGGAAGGGAAGGAGAAAGAGAGGTAGAGAAACGTCTGATGTGAGAGAGAAACATTGATTGGTTGCCTCTCACTCCATCAACCGGGGTCCGGGGCCCCCAACCCAGGCACGTGCCCTGACTGGGAATCGAACTGGCAACCTTTGTCGGATTTACTACACCCAACCCACTGAGCTGCAGCAGTCAGGGTTATATAAGACTGCCGTTTTAACCTACAGACTCAGAAGAGGAGAATTCCTTAGTTATTCCTAAACCTATTGTCTTCTCTCCCTCTGTGAAGACACATTTATTGAGGACCTTCTGTATACCAGGCAGCATTGCAGGCTGTGGGAATACAGCAGTGAAAAAACAGAAGCACCTTCCGCATGGAGTTTATGTTTCAGTAGGGGAAGCAGACAAATGTGTAGTAATTTCAGGTGATAGTGATATTAGGAAGAATAATGGAGGTGTTTCTTAGTATGAGAGTAGCATCTTAAAATGTTAGCTTTGGAAAATGCTTTCCAATATGCAGTCCAATTGGCTCAAAGAACAGATGCGTGACCCTGCTTGGAGCATTTCCCATTATTCAGGGGAAAAGAGTGAAAATGTACAGGATTGAGCCATTTAGGGCTCTAAAAGGTTTCCCTGCACCTCCTTACTCATTATTCCTGGCAACACATTCATTGCTGTCTGGGAATACAGTTCATCACCGCCCTGGGTTTTATGGGTGCCCCTTGGGGGCTCCCCTCCCCTCAATTATTTTAACCTTTGGGTTGGGCTAAAATCATAGCCCTTTTAGTGATTAGTTGCATTTGTATAACTGTAGCTCAGGGGTTGTCTTCCCCGCACTAATAGAGGCGGCACCCATTATTCTAGGCCTTGGAGATAAAGATTGACGCTATGAATTAAAATTCAATCAGCTTAAGAAAACACTCTGAGCTTTTACCAGATTCAAGGCAAAGATTCAAGGTAAACAAATGTGAATAGGGCAGCTCTTACATTTGATGAATTTGAAACCTAACTTGGGTTATGGAAAGTGCCCTTTTACTGTCTGGAAGTGAAATGGTTCATAGCCAGAGTTAGGCTTTAGAAAGCTGGATCTCCCACGAGCTCTTTCGTCCTTTTGCGTCCTTCTCTGGGGCTCTTTGGTGTGCAGGGCAGTTACCTGTAGAGGGACTTTAAGTGCAGAGGTCCGTCTGGAGTAGCTGAATGCATTTTCTGTAAATCTCATTATATGCAGCGTTGGAGTACAGGGTGTGGCCTTATTAGGGATGATTCTAAAACTTCACAATAGGGCTCCTCCTGTTTGATCCTTTGTTCGCACAGTTGAACTTGTCAAACGGAGTCAGCCTTAGAAAAAGCTAGAAATATTTTCTTCGCTATTCGTAACACTGCACACACACACCTACTTGGCTTTTTCCGTGAGAATGATACATAGGTCCCTGACACTCTTATTAAGGAACAACCGGTAGTTTCTCTCCTGGGGATGTGCCTGTAAGTGCAGGAATCAGTTTCCTGTCAGCTGCCACAGGGCTTGATTAAGAAGATGCAAGTGGGTATTTAACAGAAAGGTTAGACTCAGTCTGATGACTTCCTCCAGGACAGGGGCTGTAATTTGCATCTAAAGCAGTGCAAAACACAGTTTGTGTAAGTTGTGGAGTCACTCCGTAAATGGTACTGACGAATTTGCAGGCAGTGCCAGTGTGCAAGGACGGAGCTTTTCGGGGCTTGACCAGCCAGCGCACTGAGTACAGCGGGTCCTCGGATAACATTGTTTCGTGGTTTTTGTGACGACATTGATGAGGTGCTGCAGGAACTTAACTCTTGTTTATGTTAGTTAGCCTATGGTGAAATTGGTTTCTTGATATGTCCTTTCTCTGCTGTTCCAAGAACTTACCGACAACGTAAGTGAGGACCTACTGTACTGCCTTTTAATGAAATTACCTTGAAGGTGAGAAAGAGAAGAAAAAGGCTAGTGGATGGTACCACTTTTCTTTTCCTAGTTAGGTCCTTTTAGGCAAACGTGAACAGAATGTTAATATATTTTCTTTAGCAAGGTACAAAACTGAATTGGCATCAGATAAAGAAATGGGGTGCGGAGTGGGTTGAGTCCCATCTGCTTGGAGCTCAGCTGGCACAATGCCCAGGGCTCCTGTCCAGCCTGGCCACAGCCACACTTTTTTGGGTCAAGCTCTGACCATCACCACTTGTGGGTGTCACTGTGGAGTTTTGAGAAATACTGAGGTCGGAGGGTGGGCCCCTGATACCAAGAGGTGGCCCAAAGGGAACCTCAAAGGGAGGCTACCCAGTAAGCTTTTGTGCGCCCAAGGCAGGCCTTCAGGAAAGCCTGAGAATTGAGAAGGGATGGGATGGGGGAGGGTTTTTCACCTTGGGAATACAGTGTAAACGAGTTCTGCAAGTGCTGTTTTAGGCCCAGCCAGGCCTCTCCCGAGGCCAGGAAAAGCTAGGCCTTGATCACAAGGAGCTTCCCCTCCTGTCCTGCTGCTCCGCTGGTCCTCCCTTGCTGCCTTGTCTTGCTTCTGTTGAAGGGAGGCTTCTGTGTTGTTGTAGGCCCCAAGTCGGTGCTCGTGTTGGCTTCTGGGCAGCTGTGGCTGGGAGAGGGGCCCTGGAAGGCCAGTGGGCGGCAGCAGGGGGTTGGGGGGCTTCAGAGCACGAGTTTCTCTGATGACAGGCCCTACCTGAGCTCTTGGTATCCAGCAGTGTTCGTGTGTCCATCACCCTCAGTGCTTCTGCCTTTCCCTGTAGGATCTAAGTGAACCGGCAGGAAGGAGGCCTCTGAGGGAGCTTTTTTCTCTTTTCACTTTATTGGGGAAGGGAGGTAGGAAGACAGGGAGACAAACACCGAGGTGTGAGAGATACATGCATCAGTTGCCTCTTGCATACCCCCAACTGGGGACCTGGCCCTGCAGCCAGGCATGTGCCCTGACTGGGAATCGAACTTGTGACCTTTTAGTTTGTGGCTGGCACTCAGTCTACTGAGCCACATCAGACAGGGCCCTCTCTTCCTTTTGAAGCACCACTTTTGTTTCCTGTTTACACCAGCACCACAACCCCCTTGGGAAATGGCTAAGGGAGCGGGAGGGGATGGGCGGTGATTAAGATGGAACCTGAGAGACCAGGTCTGCCCACTCAGCCTCTTGTTTGGGCTCTTGGACTAAGAAGGAGGGAGGGAGAGAGGGAAGGAGGGAGGAAAGGAAGGAGGAGGAAGGAGGGGATGTCTGTGGAGCCTGGGCTGAGACAGCTTGAAGCGGCAAGGCAGCCTCTCCGGGCTGCCCGGAGCTACTGAGCTGGGTCCTCAGAGCCCGCACTGAGCAGGGAGGGGCGGGAGTGGGCACTGGTCTGGTCCTGCTTTGAGGGCCACCACAAAGGCCGTGGCGTGGGTCTTGGCACGTGAGCTGGAAATCAGAGTGGGTTCTTTCGTATTCTCAGTGTAATCTGGATGCTGGTCCATGGTGGGTCAAGTAGAATTAATTATCTTATTATTTCAGCAAATCTTTGGGTGCCTGTTATGTGCCAGACAGTGCTCGGTGCAGTGGGAAATGAGATGCCCGTGGCTGCTGACGCGTATGTGGTGTTTTTACCACGTGTCCCAGCTTGCACCAACTAAGTTCTATCCACGTACTGATAGGTCCGTTATACAGCACGCACAGGAAAACGTATATGAACAAGATAAATAGAAATAAGTTCTCCTGTTTCTTCCCATGCTTCAGTGGATTGCTTTGCACACAGCCCACTTCAGAGAGCGCTAGTGTGCACTGCTGCATTTGTGTTTCAGACCTCCAGCTCCATGGTAGCTTTGGGAAGAGGATCGGTTTTGAGTTGGGGCTGCCTATTGGATGAATTGAAGGTGTGAAAGAGGAAGCGAGGCAGGCAGATGCTGAGCTCACATAATTGGTTAGCACATGGGTCTCAGCAAGGTCTGCTGGCCACCATGCTTTTCCCACTCCACCCTTCCCGGGAAGGGTACCCAGGTTGCCTAGGGTGGCTGTTTAAGGTTCTTATGCTCCTGTCCTGTGCGCTGTGGTAAGGGGACTGAGGAGTGGGGGGCATTGCCACTCAGTCCCTTTATAGTTTTTTTTTTTTTAAGATTTTATTTTTATTTATTTTTAGAGAGAGGGGAAGGGAGGGAGAAAGAGAGGGAGAGAAACAGCAATGTATGGTTGTCCCTCACAGGGACCTGGCCCACAACCCAGGCATGTGCCCTGACTGGGAATCGAACCGGGACTGCTTGGTTCCCAGCCCGTGCTCAATCCACTGCGCTACACCAGCCAGGGCCCCTTTATAGTTTTTATAGACACTCATTGATGTTGCATTCGATCATCCCAGCAACCTCTAAGACGAGGGCACTGGGAAGACCGGAGAATGGGGGCCTGTGCCGAACGTAAGAAGCAAGAGAGCTGGGCCCTGGGCCCTGCTCTCCCTGACTGGCTGCTGCCTCCTTCTGCAGAAAGTCCTCCATCCCAACAGTCTGTCTTGCGTTCCTCTGGAGGAACAAACACCCCTGACTCTCGGTTAGGCTTTGGCGATTAGGCCTTCAGAGTAGATGCGTGTTAGGAAAGGAATGCCCGTTAAGACTAGGCTTCTGATAGGCCTCTCCAGGTTCTTTCATTTCTGTTCCCTTGGCCAGCTCTACTGTGACACTTGACTGGGCCAGGGCAGCAGCTGAGGGGAGGGACGGCCACTCCCCATCCCTGTCTTCCGAGGCTGTGCGCTTTCCTTCTCGTGCACAGGAATTGGCCCTTCTGCTGGCGGCTCAGCGGGCACCTCCAGAGAAGGGCTCTTTTTCAGAGGCCTCGGGTGAGGCCTGGGACCCCTGCGTTACTTGCTTACGGGCAGGTGAAACCTAGGGAGGGAATCTCCCTTTCAGGCCTGTTTCTTTAGGGCATGTACTTAAATTCTGAGTTGTTCCTCACAGGCTCCCTGACCTCTTGGTCATAGCAGCAGCCACGGAGTCGGAGGAGTCACGTTTGGTGATAGTGCTGGCGACAGAGCTGGACTAACATTCATTAAAGGGCCAGGAAGGCCGGGGAGGCGGGAGGGGAATTAGTGCGGAGCTGGAGCTCCTGCCCCGCCCCTGGCTCTGCCTGGCTCCTTCCTGCCCTTCCTCGCTGAGGAACCGGCAGCCTTTGTGAGTCTCCTTGACAACAGGATGGATGAGTTAAAAATAGCCTTGTGCTGGGGCTTCAGTGTGTGCGCGTGTGTGTGATGTACGCAGGCACAGACCTGCTCTCCTGCTGGCGCGAGCTCAGCCCTGTGGCTTTGGGATGCGTCTGGAGAGCCTCTGCTGGGGGCCCTCTGCAGGGCCCGGTGCTCTCGTGTTGAAGGCCCTCGGTTCGGGTCAGAATCCTTACCTCATATTACTGATGCAGATGGGGTGTGGGTGGTAATGTTAAGATAAAGGATGGGAAGCTGTTGAATGCCTCATCTTCATTCAGTCTAACTGGAGACGGATAATTTTGGAGGTGCTACTGTGTTTCAGAACTTCTTGGGGTGGTAGAATGGGACATGGCTCTGGGTGGGAGTTTGGTTGTATTGCTTCCGTGAACCCTCACAGGTAAAGAGGACCCTTTGTGGGCCCACTTTATAAGGTAAGGACACTGAAGTACAGAGGCACTTGTGTGACTTGTCCAGTAAGGAGCAGTGACCGCATCATTAGAAGCTGCAGCTCTTTCCCTGAGATCTGACTGACGAGACTCCCTCTTTAGGTCCCTTACCAAAGCCAGTTGTCGCTGGTATGAGCGATCGCGCACTAAAGACCTTTTGTTTAGTGGTGTTGTCACCCTTGTGATGTAATTTAGAAATAACTGTTTCCATGAGGGCGGGGCCTGGGCTTCTCTCTACCATACCTGGAATTAACCCCTTGCTTCCTCCTTCCATCCTTCCATCCATTAGTAAGTATTTTGCTGTGTGCCAGGCACGGGGATGTCACGAACATGGTGTCTTGGTTCCTATCTTTAGGGAGCAATAGACAATTACAAAGATCTCCTTCCAAGTCCCCACTGTGGCCAGTGCTGAGAGGGAGAAGGTCTGAGTGTTAGAGGGAACGACTGGGTGCAGGTGGGGTTAGAGAAAGCTGGGAGAACGTATGGATCAGTGACAAAGTACTTAAGTCTGGGATGTATAAAAAATCCTACAGATCAGTAAAAAGGAAATGCACCCTAGCTCGTATGGCTTGGTTAGAATGTCATCCTGTAACTGAAAGGTTGCGGGTTCAGTTCCCAGTCAGGGCACATACCTTTGTTATGGGTTCAGTCCCTGGTCCAGATGCATACAATCCCTGGTCTGAGTGCATACAGGAGAACCGATCAATGTTTCTCTCTCACTTTCAATATTTCTCTCCTTTCCTCTCTCTCTAAAGCCAATGGGAAAAAAAAAAAAAGGAAAAAAGGAAGGCAGAAAACTCAGTGGAAAACTGGCCAGTGACTTGACAGATACTTCACAAAAGAAGATAGTTAAATGGCCATTTACTGGCCACTTGAAACAGTGCTCTATTTTTTATATTTATTAATTAGGGAAATTTAAATTGTAAGTTCAATTTAAATGTGTTTGCCTGTGTATATAATGAAATCTTTGACGATGTGGTAAAATATCCTTTTGCCATTTCTAGTTTACTTCATTTTGAGTTTCTTACTGAAAAAAATAAAATGGATCCCAGTATGCCTAAATAAAAGGACATTCAGTGGGATGAACACATGCAAGTTACAAGCCCTGGGTTAACCGGTGATTGGGGGCCAGCCATGGAGCCCGTGTCTCCCTTCGTGCCTAGGGACCTTCCCGTGCTTCTTTCTTTCTTCCCAGAACTGCTCTGAGGTTCGCAGCCGTGGGGGAAATGCTCTAAAAACTGTGAAGGGCCGTATAAATGCTAGTAATGTTGTTACTGTCTAGTTCTATGTGATGTGATTTCTCTTCCATGTCTTCTCGCAGCGATTACTTTAAATTCCCTTAAGAAATAAAAGCTCTGAGTAGTAGACTCAGGAATGAGGCCCAGAAGAAATCTGGTCACAGCCCCCTTTTGCATTCTTTTTAAGATTTTATTTATTTTTAGAGAGAGGGGAAGGGAGGGAGACAGAGAGAGAGAGAAACAGCAATGTATGGTTGCCTCTCACATGGCCTTCACTGGGGACCTGGCCCGCAACCCAGGCATGTGCCCTGACTGGGAATCGAACCGGGACCCTCTGGTTCCCAGCCTGCGCTCAATCCACTGAGCTACGCCAGCCAGGGCCCCTTTTGCATTCTTTGGTACAAAGCAGCCCCCCTCTTGCTCTTCTCATGCTCTCTCCCCCCGCCCCCTGTCAGGCGATGGGGGTTGAGTAGATTGTGGCTGTCCCGCTCCTCCTGCAGTGCAGATGCGTGTCTCTCTCACAGCAGAGAGCGGGCCACCTCGGCGCACGTCGGAATAGTGTCAGGACTGCTCTGAGTCCCATCTGTTGTGTCACCTGACTCTCAGGCCCAGTCTGGGTCTTTCCCCGTGGATCTCCTATAACAGGCCGGTACTTCTCGGTATCCTACTCAACATTCTTGACCTTTTCCTCTTCTGTTTTTCTGCTGTGTAGGAGTCGGAGCCAGAAGCAAAGGTCGATGGAGAGACAGCATCGGACAGTGAGAGCCGAGCGGAAGCTACTCCCCTAGTACCCTCCGTGGACGATACCCCAGAGGTCCTGAACAGGGCCCTTTCCAACTTGTCTTCAAGGTAGCCTGGCTCAGGGATGCCGGCGCTTGTTGGGGCCTCGTTGGCATGTCCCAGGGCCGTGGGAGATCCAGGCCCCTCAGAGAGTCCGTGGTCTTGTGGTAGGAGTCCACTCCCGTCAAAGCCTGTGGGGGCAGGCCCGCCCGCCGGCGTTGACCGCAGGCCCCTGCCTCTCCCCAGGGCTTCATGAATTGTCATCTCAGCAGCAGCTACGAGCGCAGCCTGGCAGGGCCTTGCAGTTCAAGGTGCTCTGGGCTGGGCTGGGCCGGAAGGGACAGGCAAGGAGGAGGAAAGGGTGGACAGGGGGGTGGTGGTGGGCGGGGTCGCTGACACAGCATATGGGGGAAATGGTCCCTGGGCTTTGTGACTGATGGATGGGCTGCTTTTCACAGAGGAGCCCATGTTTCCAGTTCAGAGTTTCGTTTTCCCTCTCCTACGCACATCCATTGTGGACATTTAAGAGTTCTCCTGGAAGGACTGAGACACGTCTTAACTTGGGTGAATCCAGGGTTGAAATTCTGGTGCCCTGAGACTCTGGTCTCTCCAATGCCAGCTGTGTGGTAGATTAAAAACACAAAGTGTATGACCCCAAAACATTGTCTAGAAGTGTTTCTGCGTGTGCCTCCCTCACGTGTCCCCCTGAAAGGCTGTGTTGTGCAGTGGTTAGGGGCATGGGTTCTGGGGCCGGGCTCCCAGGACGGAAATCTCAGCTTAACCACTTCACAACTGTGTGACCAGCGCATCCAGCTCCTCGTCTGTAGAAACGGAGAATGTTGAGGGCTGAATGAATTAATATATGTAAAGACCTAGGTGCCAGGTATATATTTGTGATAGGTGCCAGGTATATATTTGTGATAGCTGTTACTATCATTGTTTAATATTGCTATCACCATAACAATGCAGGAGTAGAGCAATGAAGGATTCTGCTGAAGGAAATATGTTTGTAGGGTTTGTCCCCCCCAGTAGAGACAGCCATAGAAGCCATTCAGATAGATACAGAAGTAGAGGGCACTGCACTTCCCTTGGGAATTTTGCCTGTTAGGTGTGGACGAGGCATTGGCTGCAGTGGCCCTGCTCCCGCCAGCGTGTGGCTCATTCCTCTGTCCCAGTGAAGGGGGTGCTCCTGGAAAGGACTGCCTCAGGCCCCCTCCTCCCGGGAAGAGCCGTGCCCCTCGGGTTTGTGCTCCAGCTCTCTCTGGGCTCCTGATGCGTTTTCTCCTGCCCTCCTCTCTAACCTAGATGGAAGAACTGGTGGGTGAGAGGCATCCTGACTTTGGCCATGATCGCGTTTTTCTTCGTCATCATTTACCTGGGACCAATGGTTTTAATGATCATCGTAAGTGCCGTTGCATGTCGTTTCAGTCCGGCCTCCAGTCTTCACGCAGGACTGGTCGTCTGCGGTGCCCGTGCTGGGCTGGTTCTGGGAGGCACTCAGGGTCCCGGCTCCACAGAGCATTTCTTCTTAGGATGTCTGTGACTTCTCACTTTGTAGCAGCCAGGGGGAGGGGCGTTGGCATGGGCCAGTTGTATGTGTTTAAAGATGCCCCTTCATTTTATTTTTTATTTTTAAAGATTTTATGTATTTACTTTTAGAGAGAGGGGAAGGGAGGGAGAAAGAGAGGGAGAGAAACATCAATGTGTGAGAGATACAGTGATTGGTTGCCTCTCACATGGCCCATGCTGGGGACCTGGCTTGCCACCCAGGCATGTGCCCTGACTGGGAATCGAACCAGCGACCCTTTGGTTTGCAGGCCGGCACTCAGTCCACGGAGCCACACCAGCAAGGGCAAGGTGTCCCTTCATTTTAAAATTTGATTTTATTATTTCAACTGTTTGATTATACCGTGACCCCTGCTATGATGTTGATTCTTGGTTTTGCTTATTGTTTTCCTGGGGCCTTTGGCTTCCTCATAGGCTCAGACCTTTCATTAAGAAGTCCCCATGTACAGTGCTTCCCTGTCCATCTTCCCACTGTCGTGGTCAGTGTCAGATGACTAACAACTGACTGCTGAGCACAGCAATTGGGGCTTTTCAAGTATTTGTATTCATAGTCAAGAGGGGAAGAATTTGATTGAGTCCTGGGAGGTTCTAGAATAAAAAGTTAATAGACACTTCAGGAGCATGTGTTTGTTGTTATTGAAAAAATATTGTATTGTTTATACTGTTCCAGTTCTCCCCCTTTGTTCCCCTCCATCCAGCCCTCCCCACTCCCTCCAGGAGCCTATGTTCGTTGTGAGAAACTGGATCCGTTCCGTGTGACGTGAAAGGCCACGTTGCCACGTGGGGTGGTGTGAGAGGGAAGAGAGCTGAGTCGCTGTAGGACTGCCGTTTTTCTTAAATGCAGTGGGTTTCCTTGAAGGCCCGTGACTTGTTGGTTTCTGTTTCCAAAGATCCTAAGAACTGGGGAGCCGTCGTGGGTTCTGATTCTTGTGTGCTCTGCAGGTGATGTGTGTTCAGATAAAGTGTTTCCACGAGATCATCACTATTGGCTACAATGTCTACCACTCCTATGACCTGCCCTGGTTCCGGACCCTCAGCTGGTAAGCTCTCCAGCCCCAGTGGGACCCTTGGTAGGTTTGGACGATAAGTGTTGTGTGGTAGATATTTACAGTGGTGATGGGTGGGAGGGAGGGGAGTGATGGCCATGAACTTGCATAGCACCTTCGAAACCCAAGTACTTGATAGGCCAGACTACATGCTGGCCTTGGAGGCGTAGTTAGTAGTTATAAGAGTCTGGAATCTTCCTCAGAATAACACAGGCTTGCTGACTTGCTACAGAAGTAAATGCCTAGGAGGCAAGTATCAGGTTACATCAGGCAAGGTTTTATGAAGAAGATGCTATTTGAACAGTGAGTGAAGAAAGCTAAGCGAAGAGGATGCTGCAGGCAGGGGAGAGACAGGAGCAAAGCAGACAGGTGGCGAAGCTGGAGCAAACCGTCCTGACAGGCAGGAGGGGCTGCCGGTGGGAAGCGTGGACATGAGACTGGGAGGCAGGATGAGACGCGTTTCGGAGCATTAGCTTACGGTTCGAGTGTGCTTAGGTTAGCTATAGAAACTCTCCAAAAGGGGTAAAAACCGAATCCTGGGTTTGCGATAAATGGAGGGTGAACGAAAGCTGCCGCAGGTTTCTGGATAAACTTCTCACCTGCAGTGTCACAGGAGAACAGGGACCATGGGGGTCTCGAGGGCGGGGCTACTGCTGCTCTGGTCCTTTCTCGGGGTGTTCCTACAGCCTCGCGGTACAGGGCAGGCCGCGTGTGTGCCCGTGGCAGTGACTTGTCTTCGCTTACAGGTACTTTTTACTGTGTGTGAATTACTTCTTCTATGGAGAAACGGTGACGGATTATTTCTTCACTTTGGTCCAGAGAGAGGAGCCCCTGCGGATTCTCAGCAAATACCACCGCTTCATTTCCTTCACTCTCTACCTGATAGGTATGCGTTGAGTGGCTCACCGGTGCTTTGTCTGTCTAGTTTTGTTGTCTGCTGAGTAGGAGTTGGGGGTCCCTTGGTTAATGTGAAGTTGTGATGGTGTTAACTCTGACCGTGCGGGGAGCGGAGCTGAGGACTCCGCCTTCCCTGAGCTGTAGCAAGTAAGAGAAGTGCGACCGAGAGCTCTGTGGGCGCGGGGACTGGGGCCTGTGCTGCCCGCCCCTGTGCCCCGGCCTCCGGGCTCTGTGGGCGCGGGGACTGTGGCCTGTGCCGCCTGCCCCTGTGCCCCAGCCTCCGGGCTCTGTGGGCGCGGGGACTGGGGCCTGTGCCGCCTGCCCCTGTGCCCCAGCCTCCGGGCTCTGTGGGCGCGGGGACTGGGGCCTGTGCCGCCTGTCCCTGTGCCCCAGCCCCCGTTGGAGGGCAGCGCAGTGCGGCGTGGCCCCGGCCGGGCTGCCCTGTCTGCAGCGGTTCTGCGCTGGGACTGGAACAAAAGCCGCCTGCCTTTATAACTTAGTATAAAAACAGGCATCCATCTTGAGGAGCTTCTTCTTAGGAGATCGCCTTGCAGGACAGACATTGGAGGGTGGTGGAAATTTTACCGATTTGGATTTTAAAAGACTCTGTGACCTCACAGGGGCTGGGAGCTTAATCCTCCCATGTCTCAGGGAGCTCTTTTGTAACCTGGAGCTAAAACCGTGGACTTACTGTGAGGGTTAAGTCGCATGCACTAGAGCTTGACAGACAGTAAAGTGCTGGTCCATCCAAGCTCAGTTCAGACTGTGCACTCGTCTGATAATGCTGGTGACTCTTATTGTTGCCTTGAAAGCTAGTTCGGGGCACGTGAGAAAGTTGTTCTGACCTACATCTGTCTGACCTATTTTTGATCAGCTCTGTGAGTGACACCAGGGTATTAAAACACAGAATCCACTGCTGAGGGGTTTGCAGACATGGAGGATATTCAGGGGGCATGCCTCAGACCCTGAAAGCAGCCCCCCAGCCGGAGTCAGGGGTGTCTGGGACAGTGACATGCGCTCTTCTGGGCAGAACTGCTTCGGAGGGGCCTACCACACTGAGGGGTCAAGGTCCTTATCCTTTCTGGAGAAGGGGCAGGGGCTGTAGCTATTTTTTTTGCCATCATATGTGTCTGTGAGCAAGGGTTGGCAAACTTTTTCTTAAAAGTCCAGATAATAAGTATTTTAGGCTTTGGGGGCCCAGGGTCTCTGTTACAACTACCCAATCTGCCCTTGTAACACAAAAGCAACCACAGACAATATGTAAACAAATGGGCATAGCTAGGTTCCAATAAGATTTGAGTTATACAATTGGGCAGTGTCCTGACTGTTGTTTGTTGGCCCTGCTCTAGGGTCAAAATATTCTTATCTGGTGAACAGCAGCCTGAAGTGAGTGCACTCTGCAAGATTTTAAGATAGTGCCTTCCTTTCATTGTCTTGGCGGAGTCATTTTTTCCCTTCTGATTACTATCTGAAGAGCTGTTCTGTGTCTTCCTCCCCACTTCTTTCCCCGGGGCTTGGGATCGTGCACTGGTTCACTGCTTCCAGGAAATTAGCCAAAGGATCCCAATCACGATCATGTACACAGCCACAGGAAGTGACTAGGACAAAGGTAAATGCAGAATGTGATTTATTTTGCCCTTTTTTTCTCCTTCCTTGAACCAGGATTCTGCATGTTTGTATTGAGTCTGGTCAAGAAGCATTACCGCCTGCAGTTCTACATGGTAAGGGAAAGTGTGTGTGTGTGTGTGTGTGTGTGTGTGTGTGAGAGAGAGAGAGAGTGAGAGAGAGAGAGAGAATGAATTCTTGGCTTAAATGAAGTTCTGCAGAAACTCAACAGATCTCTCATCTTTTCTGTGAGAAAGCAAACCTCGAGTGCAGTCTGCTATGTATGTTTCTAGAACCCAGAGCATGAAGGAAGGGAGCCTGTTTAAGTTTGGCAGCTGTACATCCACTTAGATCCAGCCACTGTTATTTAATTCACTGTTATTTAGGGTGTTATTTACACCCTAAGCAATCGCTCCACGAGGTCCTGAAGAAAGCAGGCTTCAAGTAAGACTCACGGTGGTGCTGTTACCAGAAAGAGACCGGGACTGGGGCAGGTCTGCCCTGGCCTGGTCTGGAATGTGTGAGTTCTTGACGTCATGTAGGAAAGAGTTCATGACCTGAGTGCAGGTGATTTTGAGAGCGTGTGTATTAAAGCCGGGGACCGTGAAGCAAAGGAACGGCCTAGGATAGAAGAGGCAAGATCATAGCAACAGCAGGGCGCCTAGGTTGGGCTGCCTAGATGCAAGAAAGGAAATCACGGTAACGGAAGTGGCAGAAGCGAGCCACGCTGGGCTGCGTGGACTCAGGAAAGGAAGTCACAGTGATAGAAATGAGTCACGCTGAGCTACACAGACTCAGGGAACAAGTCACAGAGACAAAAGGAGGGCTCAGGGGGTGAGCCTGGGACAAGCTGCCGCTGCCTGCTGCTCTCCTGGCCGCAAGCCTCTTGGGGACAGGGGAGGGCACACACTGGGTTCTTTGTCTTAAGAGTTTTTACCTGTTTTCTGTAGGTGGGACTTTTAGTGGAGGTCTTAGGAGGGTCTCAAAAGAATATTCAACAGCTTTTCAGGTGTGTTCTTGAATATGCTGACACATCAAAATGGGTGTATAGGGGAGTTTGGGGTCATTTTCTGGTCAACCTCACTGTTTTTCCTTTATGTCAGATTGGTCTAGCTCTGATTTTTTTTTTTTTTTTTTAATTATTTGTTTTTCTGACTTCATTCGTTCTTGGGTTTAGCGGGCACTGATAGCACCATCTGGGTCTCTGTTATCTGTCACCTTGACTAGGTGATTTAAGCTACTCACACTCTTGTTGGGGAGGAAAGGTATAAACCGTTTGCTCCCAAGTGTTCTTGGTTAGGGAAGACAAGATCTTGCAATTTGTTGGCACCTTGTTTAACTATTTGTCTCAATTTCCCTTATTCCACTTGCTAAAGAATTTCCTAGTTTCTTACTCTCCTTCCTCAGGCATTGTCCTGTCCTATAAAACCTTTTTATCGCCCTGGCTGGTGTAGCTCAGTGGATTGAGCACGGGCTGGGAACCAGACGGTCCTGGTTCGATTCCCGGTCAGGGCACATGCCTGGGTTGCGGGCCAGGTCCCCTGTGAGGGCCATGTGAGAGGCAACCCTACATTGCTGTTTCTCTCCCTCTCTGTCTCCCTCCCTTCTCCTCTCTCTAAAAATAAAATAAATAAAAT